>JAZKJV010000394.1:0-197149 GCA_037367405.1 Ottelia alismoides
TAACAACTCAAAATGTCCCAAAAAATTAGTAAAATTTTTACACAGTAGTAAGGGATACGTTTCCAAATTTTACTAAATTTGGAGTTAATTTGATATTTTATTCAACCAATAAACAAGTCACAGCACACAAAATTCGCATAAATTTAAACACATGCTCAAATATCACGTACAGGGGCATATCTGTAAATATCAAACCTAAACTTTCATTACATAACAGTCAATAAAACCCAGCCCTGAACATGCAAATATCCCAAAACTTCACATGACTAAGCACGTGAATCCACAAAGTAAGGACTAAAATGCAAATACAATAAACTGCAGGAACTAATATGCAAATTATCCAAGCATGCTAAGTTATTTAATAGACTAAACAAAAACTAAAATAAACTGCAAGGGGTCTGGCGCAAATTACCCAACCAAAGCATGTGCGGGGCACGTGAGGGGCCACGTGTCTGGAGCAGATGGGTCGGTGGATGTGCGACTCTAATGACGCCTCCTGGCAGATCGGACGGTCCTGACGAGAGGGCAGACGTGGGGTGCACATGACCGTCAGATCGTGGATTTAACGACCTATCAGTGGCAGACCTCGAACGGTTCAGATTGCATCTGGAAGTGAGGCGTGATCCAACGGTGGAGAGAGGGTCTGGATGAACACCTCTTGGACGAACTTCGCCGCCGAACAGGAGGATCTCCGCTCGTCCGATGGAAGATCGGGAAGGGGGGTTCGTATCGCGATGGTGTTCCGCATCGGGTGGTGGTGACCGATGGAGCTCCCAATGGTCCAATCCTCCTGGGAGGAAAGAGGGACCTGGGCTACACCTGCGAGGTATGCGAGATGCGACTCAGGGGGGTGACTCGCGCATATTCACCTTCAAAGGAAGCTCATGCTTGGAGGAAGACTCCGGCAAGGGTTCTTTAACAAGAAACAACGGGAAGCGAGGTGGAATGGCGAAGGGGGGTCCCAGCGGAGACGGCAGAAATGACCTAGCTCGATCTTGGCTCGGATAGCCAAGATCGAGATGATCAGGATGCGGAAGGGGAGTGACGATGGGTCAGTGCGCCTATCTATATAGATACGATGGGATAACGGAGCTCCGGCCACGGGGGCGGAGCCAGCGGAGCGAGATGTGGAAGATCAGAAATACTCCAAGGTCTAGAAGCTAAATGAAGTACCTGATGGTCGGAAGCGTCTAGGATGGAGATGCTGAGTCTCCTGGGATCCTCGCCTCAATGGAGCGACGCCTCCAGAGGCTCGAGCTCGTCGATGGCGGAGCGGCGGTGACGATGACCACCGGACCTGGGGCTAGGGCATCTCTTTCCTCGCTGCAACACATCCTAGGGCATGCTGTCACTCAAGGCAAGAAGGTGGAGATCCTGGGAGTCAAAGACGGTGGCCGAAGGTGAGTGAAATTGCGGTTGGAGCTCAGGCTATATAGTGGTAGGAGTCCGAGAACATGGGAGTCAGGTGAGCAAATCGGTGCACGGATCCCTAAGAAGAAGGTCGGGCGTGGACCATGGATGTATGCTTGTCAATCGGAGCCCGGGGTTTAAGGAAATGGGAGGCGGATCGAAGCGCGAAAAGTCGGAGAAATCGGGTTGGCGCGAAGATCCGCGAGGGGTGTGGTCCTGGTAGGAGAGTTGACCCCCGTGGACCAATGAGAAAATTCCAGCCTGAAATTATTTGGAAATTCAAAATAAAATAGAAAAATGTTTTATTTCAAAATATTTACAACATAAAAATGTTTATTTATTTTCAAAGTATTTTAGTGATTTTTATTTATTTTTTTGAAAATAAATTATGTATATACACTATATTATTATATACATGTATAAATACCTATGTATTTTTATTTTTGTTTTTATTATTTTATATGCAAAAATTATCCCAAATTTATATTTTATTTATTTACATCATAAATTTTTGGATATACAATAATTTTTATTTGATTTTTATTAATTATTTATAATGGTAAAATAAATATGTCTTTTATTCTTATATACATGGTATATATATACAATGAGGAGAGAGAATTTATTTCTTTTTATTTTTATTATATTTTTCTCTTTTTTATTTTATTTTTATAAATATATACAAAATAAGATAAACACATAAATATTTTTATTTTATGAAAATAAAATATATACACTAAGAGGGGATTTTGTGCAAGGTTGAGTTACCCTATCTCTCTCTCTACTTATTTTATTTGGCGATCAGAGCCATATTGGGTCGTCTCTTGGGTTCAGGTCACTCAATATTTATTCTAAATATTTCCCTCTTTTTCTTTGTTTCTTTATTCTTTTATTTTGCACAAAAACATGCTAATTATTGCTATTTACACAATGCATGCTATTTGGTAATTTATTCTATTTACAAACATATACATGGTGTTTTGCAAAGATTTTTAGCTAAAATAAAAGAATAAAGAGTGATGAATGAGGATTCATTACCCCCCTATACTTTACTTTTGCTAGTCCCTTAGCAAACACTTATTTGAAAAAGAAGTGAAAAAGAAAAGAAAAAGAAAAGGAGGGAAAAATGAATCAATGCTGATTATTAAACTTGCCTTCATTAAATTGAAGTATGGAGCTTAGTCAGATCTTTGGATTATTAATGTGTCGGAACCTTGTTTGGACTTAGGTTTAAAACTCAACATCCTCTAAGTTCCACTATTCTATAGTCAAGACTCCTCAACAATCCTGATCAGAACAAGTCTACATACACAAACCCTGAAGACCATGAATCTTTTCTTGTACTGTGTAAGTGAGGTATAGCTCTCCACCTCAAAAGTAGCAAAATGACAACCCTTCCCAACAAGGTAACTCTAAGACCCTAGTCTGGCAACTCTTTCCTCGATGAGCGGGTATTCCCTTCTAAGTTCAAGTTCAACCGGCTCAAGAAGAGGGGAAAAAAGAGAATGGACCATGGCCAGTGTAGCCATGTATCCTTGGGAGCTCAACCAGTGTAGCTAAGTCTCCCTGCTGCAAGCTTCATAAGATGGAACATGGATACCATAAGCTTTGCTTTATTGCACTATATACACTCTCGTGGGATTATCATTTTCTCTCAGACCCACCACTTTTTTGAGTTATTCTTTTCTTTTTGTATTTTTTGTGCATATTTACAACATATCTACAAAGTGCAGCATATATACAAAAGGAGTTTTTCCTCTTGAGCCAATAGACTATCCCTCTTTTGAAGCTTTATTGCAACCCACAACTCCAGTCGTTAGACCTCATGGCTACCAGACCAAGTTGAGATGCACTTCCTTCACTATAAGAAGAAGAGAGGTTCCGCCTAGAAGTACTACCCTCATATGCTACCCCAAGTCAAAGAAGACTGCCTCCTCACCACCTCATCCGTAGAGAGCTCGGTGTAAAGTGCTGGTCCAAGTAAAGCCGTTGTCTGTAAGAGTCATGTGTGTGTTGTTAAGTGCTCTACTTAGGCTCATCGAGATGACATATGATCATAGCCTAGTGGACTCAAAGAATTAAGTCACCGTGGACCTGAAAAGTCTCAACCCTAAGCCCTATAAGGTTCCTCTTAGAATTAGGTGGATTAAGATCTTAACCAAGCTCCATTTTTCAATTTAATTCCAGGCTAGTTTAAATGTCAACTATGCTTCAGGAAAAACTATACAAGTTTTTACAAAGATACAATTTACAAAATTTTACAAATGTGCAAAATTTTTGAAAAATGTTTTGAAAACATGAATGTATGCATGAATGCAAGTTTTGCAAAGTATTTACACATATTTACACAGGGTTTTTGCAAACTTTTATTTTTCAAAAAATTTTAAAAAAATTTTGTACTATATATATAATTTTGATATCAAAATATTTACAAGCTATTTACACAAAGATTTTTACAAACATTTTTACAGAAATAATTTATACATAGCTATGTATGTGCAATAAAAGAATTTTATTTACAAGGAAATTTTTTTAATTTTTATGGATTTTTAAGGGTCTTAGCATTTTTATTTATTAACACACTCACACAAAGTACGAGTTATGGCTAAAGTATATATGAAATATGTACGACACCTCCCTATACTTAGATCAAACGATGTCCTCAGAGTGAATCAAGAGCGATGAAGAAGACATAATTCGTGCTTAGTATAGGAAGTGAAAATGAGGGCTATATACAAAGATGAATAAAAGAATAGAAATGGAAAGAGAATCTCGGGGGTTCCCCCTATACTCAGGGTCAAGTAATCCTAAGTATAACATGCTCTACACAAAGGGAAATCCGAGTGGAGAATATACAGGGTCTACCTCCCCTATACTTAGGGTAAAATATCCCTAAGTATAGGCAGCAAAACAGAGGTAGAAATGAATCAAAAGGAACTCAAAAGTCTCACACCCCCCTATACTTAGGGTAAAGTGCACCCTAAGTATAGCAACGTCGAAGATGCAAATGGGAGTTGGACTGAAGAATAGTGTGATATGGACAACTGGATCTATACAAGTCAGGAGAACAACGATAATCAGGCTTGAGATGCAATAGATGTGAGTCAAGAGACCACATCTCACGCAAAGTGAATCGGGGTAACGTCAACGACCAGCAGCTCATGATCTAGATATGGTTTGAGCCGCTGCCTGTTAACACGAAAGGTACTCTCAGAAGACAACTCAGATATATCGATACTCCCATTGTTGTGTACCTTTCTGACCAGATAGAGTCCCTTCCATTTGCTCTGTAGCTTCCCTGGAAATAATCTCAACCTGGCATCGAACAACCATACTCGTTGTCCTGGCTCAAACTGCTTGTGGATGATATGGGAATCATGCCACTCCTTCACTCTCTCCTTGTACTGCAGGTTGCTCGAAAAGGTTGTATCACGAAGCTCCTCCAGGGTTGCTAACTATGCCCTCCTCTGATCTCCTACACTCACTGGATCCATCAGAATATCTGTGACTGCCAAAAGTGACCTATGTCTCAGCTCAACAGGTAAATGGCAGGGCTTGCCATAAACGAGGCAAAAGGGAGATGTACCCAAAGGCATCTTGAAGGACGTCCGATATGCCCATAAGACCGAGTCCAGAAGCTGTGACCAATCCTTTCGGTCAGGGCGGAGGACCTTCTGTAGAATAGTCTTGATCTCCATGTTTGACACTTCAGCAAAACCATTGGTCTGAGGATTATACGGTGTGGCTACTCGATGGTCTATGTTGAACTCGCTAGCAAGGGCCTTTACCTTGTCGTTGATGAAATGAGACCCCCAGTCAGATATCAAAACTCTAGGCACCCGAACCGTGAAATTATATTCTTCCTCAAAAATCTGCAAACAGTCCTAGCATCTGCGGTTCGGGCAGGGATGGCCTCATCCCAACGACTAACATAATCAACGTCCAACAGAATGTACTCGTATCCCTGACTCTTAGGGAATGGACCCATGAAATCGGCACCCCATGCGTCAAAAACCTCATAGAAATGAATGGGCTGCGTCGGCATCATATCACACTGTCCACAAGTACCCATCCTCTGACAGTCAGTACACCTCTTCACGAACTCATCAGAGCCCTTGAAGAGGGTAGGCCACCATAGGCCGGATTGGAACACTTTCTGTGCCGTTTTCCTCCCAGAGTGATGTCCTCCTGCCTCAAGCTTGTGGCAGTAAGTGAGGACGTTGTGGTGCTCCTCCCGAGGAATGCACCTACGCCAGACGCTATCCCCTCCTTCATGATAAAGGACAGGATCCTCCCAATGGTAGAACTTGGCCTTCACGAGGAAGGTCTCAAGTCGCTGCATGGGCCAATCTTATGGGACTTTCTTGGCAACAAGAAAGTTCACAATATCCGTGTACCACGAGAGAGAGGCGATAGCAAGTATCACCTCATCTGGGAAGGTCTCACAAATAGGCTTGATCTGCTCAGAATCCTTAAGACACTCCAATCGGGAGAGATGATCCGCCACCACATTCTTGACTCCAGGCTTATCCTTAATCTCTATGTAAACTCCTGAAGTAGATGGATCCATCTGGTCAATCTGGCTTTGGCATCCTTCTTTGCCATGAGGTACCTGATGGCGGTATGATCAGTGAAGATGGTCACTCTAGATCCAATGATGTAAGATCTGAACTTATCTAGGGCGAAGACTACGGCTAACAACTCCTTCTCAGTGACGGTGTAGTTCCGTTGAGCGGCATCCAAAGTCCAGCTAGCATAGTGAATAGAAAAGGGACACCATCCCTCCTCTGTCCCAGCACGGCCCCTATGGCAAAATCGGAGGCATCTATCATGATCTCGAATGGGAGAGACCAATCAGGCGACTGGAGGACATGAGCCTCTACAACTAGACTCTTGAGAGTCTCAAATGATGCTAGACACTTATCATCTACAATGAACTCGGTGTCTTTCATCAGCAGATCAGACAACGGTCAAACAATCCTGTTGAAATCATGTATGAATTGTCGGTAGAAACCGACGTGCCCCAGAAAAGACCATAACTACCGTAAGTTGGACGATGGACGAAGTTTCCTAATGATATCCACCTTGGCCGGATCAACCTCCATGCCTATGTTGGAGATGATATGGCCAAGCACCATTCCTTGAGTCACCATGAAGCGACTCTTCTCCCAAGAATGCACCAGGTGAACCTCAATGCATCGCTGGAGGACGCGGTCTAGGCAGTCAAGACAAGAATCGAATCCGTCGCTGTAGACCGAAAAGTCATCCATGAAGACCTCCAAGCACTCCCCCACCATGTCCGAAAAGATGGACAACATCCACCTCTGGATGTCGCCAGAGCGTTTCACAATCCAAAGGGCATCCGTCTGAAAGCATATGTCCCAAAGGGACAGGTGAAGGTAGTCTTGTCCTGGTCCTCGGGCGCTATGGCCACCTGATTGTAGCTGGAGTACCCATCCAAGAAACAGTAGTGGCTCTTCCCGGCTAGCCTCTCTATAATCTGATCAATAAAAGACAGAGGGAAATGATCCTTCTTGGTGGTCTGGTTCAATCGTCTGTAGTCCACACAGACCCTCCAAGAAGTGGCTACCCGGGTAGCGATCTCCTCTCCAGACTCCACTGACAACTGTGGTGATGCCCGTCTTCTTGGGAACCACATGCAATGGACTGACCCACTTGGAGTCAGAGATGGGGTAGATAAAATCGGTGCTCAACCATTTCGAGATCTCCTTCATGACAACATCTCGAAGGTTCGGGTTTAGCCGCTGCTAGAACTCACGTGACGGCTTCGCTTCCTCCTCGAGATAGATATGGTGGGAGCACAGGGCCGGACTTATCCCCTGGAGATCGGCTACGCTCCATCCAATCGCCTTGCAGTTCTTTTCAAGAACCCCCATCAGACGGGATTCTTACTCTCCAGTCAAATCCGTTGAGATAATGACTGGGTACATCTCATGCTCGCCCGCAAGGAACCTATACTTCAGCGATGATGGTAACGACGTCTGCTCTGGACAACTCGGTGCTGGCGGATCTGGCCTCTGAAAAGTATGAGTGAATGTGACCAAATCAGCATGGGAGAATGAGATCTCTCGCTCACAATCTGAATCTGGTGAAGGCTGCTCTGCTGGTATCTCTCTGCTCTTCTCGGGAAGAGTCTCCACCCTAGTTGTAGGCTCTGTGGAAGTCAGACACGGTATCAAATCATCAAACTCTGCTTAGTCGAAATCTGACTCCGAGGGATCTGTATCAGAATCACAAGAAAAGTATGCCTCACGATCGGGAACCGGCTCTGCTGCCTGGTATGTATCCTGGACCAGGAATGCTCTCTCCAAGCTCTCCTTTGTTGTCATCTGTGCATCAGCAAACTCTGGAGGTGAGAGGATGGCATGTACTGCTGGGTCTTCCCAAACTGCCTTTTCATCCGTGATCACAAAGTCACAGTCCTGGTGGATGTCTCGCCCTGCCTTTGACATCTGCTCTGAATCTGAAGTCGGCTCTGAGCAAGCTAAATCTCGGGATCTAGTCTCCTCGATCGTCTCTATTTGTATACTCCCGCCCTCGACGTGAAAGTATACCTTCCCGTTATCATGATCGGACACTGCCTTGGTTGTGGCCAAGAACGGGTGACCTAAAATGATAGGGGTATTGATCGCGGACTTAGGGATCTCCATGTCCAACACAACGAAGTCCAGGGGGAATTTCAGGCCCTGAATCGTGACGACAACATCCTTCAGCAGCCCCTTCGGCCTCTTGACAGATCGATCAGCAAACTGAAGGACCGTCCTGCTCTGTCGTATAGGGCCTAGCTTGAAGCGGTCGAGCAAGGCTGCCAGAAGAAGGTTGATCAAAGCCTCGCTGTCTAATATAGTACGATTGAACCTCTGCTCCTGAATATGGCATCTGACATACGGGGCTCCTGCATCTAGCCTCTTGGCTGGCAGACGGTTCTGGATCACAAAGCATGTGACGCGAGTGAGCACATAGATCTTTGACTGGTGGTTCTGCCTCTTCCTCTGAACTGTGGTCCTGTCTCTGAGTGATCTCTGTAAGAGAGGTATGTGCTCCAAGGCCTCTTGTAGAGTCAGTTGTATCTGAAATCGGCCAATCTTGTGCTAGCTGAACTCTAACTGGTGGGACTTTTTTGGGCTTTCTTTTTTATGCCCCTTATCCAAGCGGAGTGCTTGGGGAAAGGGGACGGCTGGGTCCTTCTCAGATGAAGGACTAGGATCGGGTCTGGGCTGCTCAAGCATGGTGAAATCCACACATACATCATCAGGAAACACAGGTGGATCAGAAAATATCAAACCCTTTCCTTTATTCACAGAAATATCTTGAGGTACATAAATAGCAGGAAAAACAACAGGACTAGCAGAAGTAGAAATGGTGGCCTCAGCACCACCCTCGGCATCTGAACTCGTGGTATCAGCATCGTGCTCTGGCTTGGCAACTGGTCTGGTGGCATGAGTACCTCCTCCTCCATAAGGTGAAGCGACGACCTCAGTACCGTCGGCTGGATCAACATATGTGGTGGCGTCAGCACCACTGTCATCATCCTGGTCGTGAGCGGCATCAGCACCGCTCTCCTCCTCGTCTGACGCTCCTGAAGTGGCATGGGTCGTCGCTCAGACGAGGTGCCGCCTTCTAGCATCCTACCGCTCCTAAGTGTGACAAAGTCAGTATCAAACAGATATGCAGAAATATCACCAAGGGAATCACTAGGAGTGGTGGTCTCTGTGAACTCTACCTGCTCAGACTTCCTCTTGAGGCTGTTCGGATTGGGCTCGATCTGGGCAGAAATGGCGGCCTTCCCTCTCAGAATCTCCCTCATCTCCTGACGAAACTCGTCCATCTCCCGTCGGAATGTGGCCTGCTGCTCGGACATGAGGCATGCTAAGTCATCAAGTGTGGGGTTCTCATAGGTCGGCCCATGAGAACCCGTCGGGTGGCCTCGTTGGTACTGAGGCTGCTGCTGCTGGTGAGGGTGAGAGGGGTACTGGGAATGATATTGATGTTGAGGCTGCAGTTGCCTCCAAGACTGTCCCTACTGATAGGGACGAGGACCATACTGCTCTCTGGTGCGGGATGGCTGCTGGTGTACTAGGGCTGGGGCTGCTGGTAAGTCACTCACTGCTGGCCGTACTGGCCACCCAGAACTGGAGGCTACTGCTGGGAACTGGTGCCTCCGGCCGTCCAACAGAATCCGAGATGGTCTCGTCGGATACCAGGCTGGGGTCGGTCGTACCAAATCACGTTGACATCCATCAATGGCTCCTGCTCGTAAGAGGGTGGTGGGAGTACTGCCAGGGGCTGGTCAGGCTGGTACACCACCATCTGGCTATTAGAGATGGTGGCGGCTGAAGACACTACTGCTGCGACTGCTGTTGGTACGGCTCCGCCTGGACATGGTGAACCTGTCGGTACTAGGTGGAGGGCTGAGTACCGCTGCTGCTGCTGCCTGGGTCTGCCCGTGACCTAAGACGGGGCTGAGAAGCAGTCTGTGCTTCTTGGAGACACATGATCTGTGTCTTTAGGTCACTCAGTGTCTGTGCTATCTGATCGATCTGTGTCATGCCTTGGCACTGCTTCTTCTCTATCAGCTCAATCCGATCTAGCTTCTCGCTGATGATACCCATGTCGTCAGCTGTAGACTTGAGCTGTGCAGCTGCTGCTGACGAAGTAGAAGGACCGGCATTGACCCGTGCTATCCTCTGAACCTGCACGGCCTGTGGCTGGGGGCGTCCCTGAGTGTAGAGTCGGGTCTGGGACATCACTATATAGTTCTCAGCTATCTCCTCGTAGATGGACCAGACCTGATCCTCATCCTTGGTAAAGTAGGAACCGCCAGACGATGCATTCATCAACCCCTGCAGCTCGGGAGTAAGCCCGCAAAAGAAGCTCTGAACTAGGTTCGACTTCGAGATGTCTTGGTGCGGGCATCGATCTGTAAGCTCTCTGAACCTCTCCCATGCCTCATGGAACTGCTTGTTAGGGAGCATGGAGAAGTTGCTGATAAGGGCCCTCACTGCATTCGTCCGCCTGAGTGGGTAGTAGTTGTTCAAGTACTCAGTGCGGAGTTGCTCCCAGGTGGTCACAAAAAATTCCCCTAAATGCTTCAGCCAGTTGGATGCTCTGTATACCAGAAGAATGGAAAAGTAATCATCCAAATGGTATCCTCGTCCACCTGCCGATCGTAGACGGTGCTGCATATCATCTCGAATTCCTGGAGATGAAGATGTGGCTCCTTAGTCGCGAGCCCATGGAAATGGGGAAGAAGCTGAATCGTCTGAGGGGGGAACTTGAGTCCCCCACAATCGCTGGAAGCATGATCCACCGGTGTGTAAGTGTCGATCCGGGATGGTGCAACTCCCGCATCAGTCTGGCTGCTGCTGCTGGAAGAACCGGCTCGTCAGGCTGATCTGGAATGTCACCCGCCCCTGCGGCTCTTGGCTGGTCTCTCTCTGTTCTCATCCTCTCCATCTCTCTGCGCATCTCCGCCATGAAAGCTCCCTGATCCCTGATCTGTTGCTGCATCGTTTCGAGGGAAGCTATCAAGGTGTTGTTGATTGCACCCTGGCCCAATACATATGTCTGCTCTGCTCTCGGGCCTCCGGTACGGTCCTCGCTACTGCCGGCCATGGTCTTTGCAAAGGCAAAAGACCCAAGCTCAGGTGTCGAAATGTAATCTATCTGCTGCTCTCTCTGTCCGGGCACCTTAGGACTATCAGAAGAAAGGTGGTCGGAGGGGAACAGGATGGAAGCGAACTCGGGTTCGGAGAGCAGGTATCGGCTCTCACGAACCGACTTAGATGAACGGGCTGGAGTGCTCGTAAGCGGTGCAACCAGAGGTTGCCTAAGGGACCTCTGACCCATCATCGTGATCGTGGCGAGTCGGGCGGATGGGATCTGGAAAGCAAACATGATGGACAAGCAAACCCCAAATTCACCAACGTGACACGAGCTGATGACCGTAAGAGTTCGGTCTTTTATCTTGTCTTTTTTATTTTTGGTGATAAAACAGTCTAACAGAGCGATTAAGCGAGCTGTTGGGAATCCAACGCCCCCAGGAGACTATCCCAATCCCGAACTAGATCTTTCCCAGCCAGTACAAGCCGCGGACCATTTACCTGCTACCCGATCGGCTCGCTCCGTTAAGGACATCGCGACCCGCTTTACCGGAAACTAGAGCGATCCTCACTAGAGAACGACTAGCCCAGAAGAAGTAGTCTGATGAGGGATCAGATGTGGCTCTACCTAGGGTGTGGATCACTCTCTCGTCCAATCAAACCATACAATGTGGGGGTTGCTGTCCCAATACAAGATTTTTTTTGGTAAGGTGAATTTTAAGTCCAATTTGCTTTAGAAGTCCCAATTTTATGATTTTTCTTTTTTATATATTTTTCAAATAAAAGTAACGCCTAACAAATTTTTCGGTTCTTATGGTTTTATTAAGTCTAGAAATCAGGGGGAGAAGACGAAAAAGCCGATGCGCGGTCAAACACGATGATGCATACAGAGTAAGAGATGCGTACCTGATTCTAGCAGTCTACATACAGGGTGATCCGTGCATAAAAGTAAAGACAGGAATAAAACAACCTATATAATGCAGCGAAGAAATCAGCCTTAACGGAAATTTATACACGGAGAGAACGGTAGATAACAGGTCAACGGGAGGGGTCGGGGTCCGGTCTCTGATGTCGATCGATGTCCGCCACAACGGATCCTACCAGTGTTGTATACGGCCTCTAACGGCATGTGACCCCTCGAGTGACCAGGTTAGCTTTTTCTTATAAATTATTAATTAGGTCCAATTAGACGGTCTATAGGAACATGCAATCTAATTAGGTTGGGGTCCTAATCAATTACGTCGCAAGCACAGAAATTCCTAAGCTAAGGCCAAATCTCAGGAAAACAAAATAAAAAAAAGATGCGAAAAACAAAACCACGAAAAAATCCGATGGGGTCTCCCGAGCACACCGGTGCTCGGCGAAACAAACCCCGGCAATCCATAAGTCTGAAAGTCTCTGAGTCCCTGTATTATTACAATAACAAAGTCTGCAAAAAAAGAAAACTACTCTAGAATAATCTATCCTCTCCTCTCCCTCCTGCTCAACGCCTCGCGCTCTCCTACGGCTCCGTACAGAAGGGAGCCGCCTCCGACTTCCGCGGTTGCTTCGTCTTTCCGAAGAAGGCTGCCTCGATCCTCGGGCCCTCGCAAAGAAATCAGACAAAAGAGTGTTAGATAAGGTTATTATAAAAATGCAGAAGAAAATAAAATAAAATAAAATAAAATATATGCAAAAATGGAAATAAACAAATAAAATACAAACAAACGAAAACAATCAAAAACAAAATAAAATAAAAGAAAACAAAAGAAGACGAAAAAGCCGCAAAAAGCCGTGAAAGAAAGAAAAGCCACGAATGAAAATAAAAAAACAAAAATGACCACTAAGCCGTGCTCCTCGACAACGGTGCCATTCTGATGACCGAAAAACTAATCTAAGATCCGGATGAGATATAAAAACACGGATCGTTGCGACTCGAATCTCAGAAATCGATCAATCAAGAAAAATAGACCACCAAAATCAAATAATTAATCAAACGTCGAATAGCGGTCTCGCTATTTATTTAACCTGGTATAGCGACCAGGGTCGAACACAAGGAGCACGAATTGCCCAAATGGCCTACGAAGTAGTCAGAAAATAAAATAAAATATGGAAAATATTTTTGGTGGATTTTTTATATTTTTTATTTTTTTTGTGATTTTATATTATGAAGAAAATGAAGAAAAGGCAAAAAAAACTCAATCAACAATTTATTAAATCATAAAAGGACAAACCAGAAAGTTAAAATAAAATTATTTTTGGGTTTTATATGTTTTTAAGTGTTTTCGGTAATTTTCTCAGAATTTTATGATTTTAGTTGATTTTCTAAAAATGGAAGCAGGCAAAAAACTGAAATCAATGTGCAGCCAGATTTGAAAGGTTATTTAAAAATATATAAATAACCTATAAAAATCAGGAGACAATTTTATATCAAACTACAAATAAAAACTAAGCTAAATGAAGAGAAATTGCATTTTTTTTGATTTTTTTTGAATTTTTAATAATTTTTATAAGGTTTTCAAGTTTTGTAATTTTTAGGGATTTTAGAAGTCCAAATCAAGCCAAAATTGGACTGAAGCAAGAAAACACAAAACAAATAGTAAGTGATTTTTTTAGAATTTTTAGATGATTTTTTTATATTTTTAGTTGATTTTGTAATTCAAACAGTAGTAAAAACAAGGGTTTTTGAATTTTTAAAAATATAAAAACGACTCAAAAATGTCCCAAAAAATTAGTGAAATTTTTACACAGAGGTAAGGGCCACATGTCCAAATTTCACTAAATTTGGAGTTAATTTGATATTTTATTCAACCAATAAATAAGTCACAACACACAAAGACCTAAACGCAAGAAAAATAAGTTTCAGGGCTACAGTGGAACACGTGCGGATAAATTTCAACACATGCTCAAATACATCACGCACAGGGGCATATCTGTAAATATCAAAACTAAACTTTCATTCCATAACAGTCAATAAAACCCAGCCCTGAACATGCAAATATCCCAAAACCTCACGTGATGAAGCACATGAATCCACAAAGTAAGGACTAAAGTGCAAATACAATAAACTGTAGGACCTAATATGCAAATTGTCTAAGTGTGCTAAGTTATTTAATAGACTAAACAAAAACTAAAATAAACTGAAGGGGGTCTAGTGCAAATTACCCAGCCAAAGCGCGTGCGGGGCACGTGGGGGGCACATGTATGGAGCAGATGGGTCGGTGGACGTGCGGCTCTGATGACACCTCCTGGCAGATCGGACGGTCCTGACGAGAGGGCAGACGTGGGGTGCGCGTGGCCCTCAGATCGTGGATCTCACGGCCTGTCAGTGGTTGACCTCGAACGGCTCAGATTGCATCTGGAAGTGAGGCATGATCCGAAGGTAGAGAGGGTCTGGATGAGCACCTGCTGGACGAACTTCACCGTCGAACAAGAGGATCTCCGCTCGTCCGATAGAAGATCAGGAAGAGGGTTTCGTCTCGCGATGGTGTTCCGTGTCGGGTGGTGGTGACCGATGGAGCTCCCAACGGTCCACTCCTCTAGCGAGGGAAGAGGGACCTGGGCTACTCCGTCGAGGTATGCGAGATGCGACTCAGGGGGGTGACTCACGCTTATTCACTTGCAAAGGGAAGCTCGTGCTCAGAGAAGACTCCGTCAAGGGTTATTTAACAAGAAACAACGGGAAGCGAGGTGGAATGGCGAAGGGGGTCCCAGCGGAGGCGGCTGAAGGGACCTAGCTTGATCTTTGCTCGGATAGCTAAGATCGAGATGATCAGGCTACGGAAGGGGAGTGACGATGGTTCGGTGCGCCTATCTATACATATACGATGGAGTGATGGAGCTCCGGCCACGGGGGCAGAGCCGGCGGAGCGAGATGTGGAAGATCGGAAATACTCGAAGGTCTAGAAGCTAAATGAAGTACCCGATGGTCGGAAGCGTTTGGGATGGAGATGTTGAGTCTCCTGGGATCCTCGCCTCAATGGAGCGACACCCCCAGAGGCTCGAGCTTGCCGATGGTGGAGCGCGGCGGCGATGACCACCAGACCTGGGGCTAGGGCGTCTCTTTCCTCGCTGCAACACCTCCTAGGGCTTGCTGTCACTCAAGGCAAGAAGGTGGAGGTCCTGGGAGTCGAAGACGGTGGCCGAAGGTGAGTGAAATTGCGGCTGGAGCTCAGGCTATATAGCGGTAGGGGTCCGAGAACATGGGAGTCGGGTGAGCAAATCGGTGCACGGATCCCTAGGAAGAAGGTCGAGCGTGGATCATGGATGTATGCTTGCCAATCGGAGCCCGGGGTTTAAGGAAATGGGAGGCGGATTGAAGCGCAAAAAGTCAGAGAAATCGGGTCGGTGCGAGGATCCGCGAGGGGTGTGGTCCTGGGGGGAGAGTTGACCGGGGGTCAACATCCCCCGTGGACCAATGAGAAAATTCCAGCCTGAAGATGATTGGAAATTCAAAATAAAAAAGAAAAAGGTTTTATTTCAAAATATTTACAACATAAAAAATGTTTATTTATTTTCAAAGTATTTTTTTAATGATTTTTATTTATTTTTTGAAAAATAAATTATGTATATACATTATATATTACTATATACATGTATAAATTCCTATGTATTTTTATTTTTATTATTTTATTTATGTATAATTATCCCAATTTTATATTTTATTTATTTACATCATAAAAATTGGGATATAAAATAATATTTATTTGTTTTTATTAATTACTTACAAGGATAAAATAAATATGTCTTTTATTCTTATATACATGGTATATATATACAATGAGGAGAGAGAATTTATTTTCTTTTTGTTTTTATTCTATTTTTCTCATTTTTATTTTATTTTTATAAATATATATAAAATAAAATAAACCCATAAATATTTTTATTTTGTGAAAATAAAATATAAACACTAAGAGGGGATTTTGTGCAAGGTTGAGTTACCCTATCTCTCTCTACTTATTTTATTTGGCGATCAGACCCATATTGGGTCCTCTCTTGGGTTCAAGTCACTCAATATTTATTCTAAATATTTCCCTCTTTTTCTTTATTTCTTTATTCTTTTATTTTTGCACAAAAACATACTAATTATTGCTATTTACACAATGCATGCTATTTGGTAATTTATTCTATTTACAAACATATACATGGTGTTTTGCAAAGATTTTTAGCTAAAATATAAGAATAAAGAGTGGTGAATGAGGATTCATCACCTACGTGTGGTGCATATGTGTCAGGAGGTGGCAGATTGACGGCTCAAAGGTTGCAGCAATGGACGGTCCTGATGCAAACTGGTGCTTGTCTCCTCATCCGACGGTGAAGACGGATGGTGGATGAACTGGGGGATGGCGAACTTCGAACAGAGGCAGTTGCGGATCCTCAGGGATGATCAAGCCCTTGACAGATCGAGCACCTCCGGGGAGGCACTCCGCGTCGAGTATTGGAGTCTGATCATCTCGAGGATGGTCGGATGGACGGGAAGGTGGAGCTTCAGCTGGAGCAGCTCCACCGAGCAACTGGAGGATCAATAGGGCTCCTCATGGTGCAAGGGTACCTGCAATGCAAAGCTAGGACTCGGGGCTATGCTCTGGTTTGGGTTATTGAAGCTAAAAACCCAAGAAGCGGAGGTTGATCTCTGACGAAGGTGGTAGAGGAGATCCCAGCCCTAATCTCGACCTAAAGATCGAGGCTAAAGATGGTTGGGTTACGGTGCAAGATGGAAGGCGAGGCTGTGGGTCGATCTAAACTGTGAGATATGGGAATCGGGGCTCCGACCGGCTGGTCGGAGCAGATGAACACGTGACGGTGATGAACGAAAAGATCATATTGAACAGGGAAATGCGAAGGATATAAAGGGTATCTGAAGATCTGGGAAAGCTCCTGAGCTTCAGGCGAAGATGATCGTCAGGGTGATGACCTCAACCTCGATGCGGACGATGGGGGAGGTTGCTCGCAACGGAATTCCAGCCACGAAGGGTGAGCGTCGTCTCTACTGCACCAAACCGAGCTATGAGCGATGCTTCGAGCAGCTGTCACTCAACTGGAGGTGGCTAGGGTTCGAAATGGGAGCGAGGCACGAGTTACCGCTCTAGGGTTCCTAGGAGGCTAGCAGAATTGGGCAAGGGCACGCGAACCGAGGGAGATCCGTGCTTTCCTAGGGATCCGCGAGGGTCCTGGATCCAAGGAGCGACTACGGGCGAAGAATCGGGGCGAGGGGTTACATGACCCGACCAGGAAAAATTGAAGAAAAAGGACCAACGATGAGATCGGGTCGGGTCAAGCCCTGGAAGAGGGTGTTGACCTGGGTCAACAACGTGACGTGGATCAATCAGAAAAATCGAATGTGCAAAATACTTACAAATTAAAAAAAAAAATAATAAATGAATTTAAATCAAAAAGTGTATAAAATGAAAATTGTTTATTATTTTTCAAACTATTTTTCTGTGATTTTTATTTATTTTTTTTTGAAAAATAAATTAATCTATATAGAGTACAGTGTATTATATACAAGTATAATAACCTATCTATTTGGTACAATTATTTTTTTTGGTTATTTTTACACAAATACCACAATTTTATATTTTTTATTTATTTACAAAATCATTTTTTGAGTACAATTTTTTTATTTTTTTATTATCTAATTACAGGTATATAATAAATAGAGAAGAAAGCATATATACATGTATTTTGTGCAAGAGAGAGAGGATTTTATTTTTATTTTTATTTTATTTTTCTGATTTTTGTTTTATTTTTAGAATAATATACAAGGAGGTAAAAAGAATGTTTTTTTTTCCAAAAATAAATATTTATTTACACAAAAGATATGTACAATATATAGTAGGCCCTATCTCTCTCTCTACTTGTTTTATTTGACGATCAGGTCAATGCTTGGCCATCTCTTGGGGTTTGGGTCACTCTGTATTTATTCTAAATACTTCCTTCCTCTTTCTTTTTCTTTATTCTTTTATATTTGCACAAATACATGCTAATTATATAATATTTATCAAATGCATGCATAATGCTAACTTATTGTATTTACATATATTTATATGATGCATTGCCAAGGTAATTAGCTGAAATAAAATAATAAAGAGTGATGATCAAGGATTCATCAATCTCCCAGGTCCACACCGATGCCATATCCTATTCTATATCATCCTCGATTGATCCCCATGCCTCCTCTGACTTCTCTCCTCCACATTCTGTACAAAACCACCCTCGTCGCCTTCTTCCATTTTTGTTCCCCTTTAGCCCGTTCTTCCCTCTCCTCTGGAGCCCTAGATCTAGAGTGTGGTGATAGCATGCTCAGCGAGTGTTCTTGATGCGAGGAGAATGGTATTGAGGTGGTTCCCAACCATCTCAGGTAAAGCTCCACCGTCGAGGTCTTCGCTTCGCGGCTCTGGCCACTGAGGTGCTCTATTTCATTATCTTTTTAGCTCAGCTCAATCCTTAGGTTTACTTCTTGCTTTTGGTTTCTCGTTTAATCGCATCTTTTAGTGTAAATATCCACCTTCGAAGTTCGTCGGAGTTACATCTTCGGCGAACCTCCAGTTGTTATCCGCCCGTCTGCCGACCTCACTGCCACCTCCACATTCCTCCCCTCACGCTTGTTTTCATGCCACGCATATTCCATTCGCCTCCACTCCTTATGGATCGAGCCTACTTCTCTCCCTCCGCCACCCTTCGTCGGAAATCCCATCACGCTCCACTTCACCCATCCCCACCGGTCAAAGCCCCTTGGGACCCTCTTTTCTAGTGTGCTAACATATCTTGCATGTTTAAGAGGATTCAGACCCCTCATGGGGTCAATTTTTGGATCATTGCATGTATTTGGGACGCCTCTTCTTCCTCGACCTCACTGAGGCGCTCCAGCGAACACCGGTGGAATTTGAAGCCTTTAGCCACTAGGAGACAACACCAGGAAGCTTTTGAGCCTCCAGCGCGCATCTCAGGTGGTCGGAGTTGCACGCAATCGTCGATTGAAGCTTAACCAGGGCCTTGTTTGTCCCTGTTCATCCAGGGGAGTCCATAGCCGTTGGATCAAGCCTCAACCCCAAAAGCTTCAGCCATCGTCCGATCGTTGGAGCATCACTCGTCCGATCCCGCTTGAGGATCTCATCTGAGGCGTCAAGTTAGAACCGGTATCACGGCGTGTGGTGCGGACACGTGGCAAGTGAACGAAGATCAGTCGTCCGTTCCCGCCTGTGCTTCGGTATTTTGCATCTTTTATAGGAGCATTTTTGTATTTATCTGTTAATACTAATGCTTTCATCTGTCGTTTTATATATTTTGTAAATTTTGCAAAAAAAACCCCTAAGTTTTCTGTAAATATAAACGAGTTTGTGCCACATTACCTGACGTGACGCCCCCACATGAGGGGACATTTTGCAGGCGTGCCCATGAAGGTTTTTGTATTTCATTTAGGTCTAAGAACTTTTTATTCTAGCTATATATTTTTTGTGAAATTCGCATATTAGCCCCTGGACTTATTTTTATTTACAAAAATGCCATTGTTATAATGTAGTTACTTTTTTGTTTTCTCTATTTATTTAAAATAGCTATTTTGCTCAGAAAAAGCCACAAAAATATATGTAGGCTCATGATTGCACAATTTCTACGTAATATTTTACTTTACAATTTAGGACTTTTTATTATTTATTAAAAATAAAAATAGCCTATTTTACCCATGTCTATAGTATAAAATCCATAAAAAAATATAAAATCTTTTTGAAAAATTCAGAAAAATAGATTTTGTATTTATTTAGTTAGTTTACATCTTCGGACTATAAATCCATAAAAATTATAAAAGAAAACTCTTGAAAATTAAAATTCCAAAAATAATTATAGAAATCTAAAAAATCCCTAAAAATCCCAAAAATAGTTTTTTATGTTTCTAAAGTTTCTATATATTATTATTATTTTATTAAATTTGATTTATAAAATTTTAGACTCCATTTTCTATTTTTAATTTCCATTTCAATCTCAGCTATTTAATTAAACCCTGATTTGGGGTATTTTCTACTTTAAAAATATATAAAATTTAGCAAAAATTCTTAGAAAAACACAAAAAATAGTAAATTAAAACCCAAAAAGATTTCATTTGCTATATTTTGACTATTTTATTATTATTTATATATATCTTAGCCTATATTATGTGTATACTCTATATATAGCCCTATATTATATTTTAAAACAAAAACAAATATAAAATATAAAAATATAAAAAGAAAATATAAAAATAGAAAATTAAAATAAAATACAAAAATTGAAAAAATTTAAAAATTAAAAACCCACAAAAAGAATATAGACAAAGACTTCACAATCATATTTTGCATTCATTTGCCATATTTATCTTGTTTGCTCCATGTGTTCGACACTCTATATACTTGCACTATACACATATTTTCTAGAGTTAAATAAAATAAATTTTAACTCCACATTCATTTTCATTACTTGATCATCATGTTGGATAATTGAATTTAGCGGTTTTCTTGAGCGGTCAATACTTCGACTTCGGTCTCACCTTGTGAGACCGTACGACCCTCGATAAACTCGTTATTTCAAATGATGGCTAGATACGCTACAAAAGCCCTCCTCCTCACTGTAGATCCACTCCAGTGGTTCGTTGTCACCAAGTACATTGAGAGGGAGAAGATATGAGGAGCAAGATTAGGCTCAAGAGCGATCAAAAAGCCAAAAAGGGCGAAGGGGATATATTTATAGACAATTTTGAGGGAGTTTCGAAGGGATATTGCGTGAGATCGAGCGAGGGTTGGAGAAGATTCTATGATGGGTGTGGATCTAGGAAGAGGTTGCACGATGGTAGTGGTCTCAAGGGTAATGAGTGATGGAGGAAGCATGGAAAAATCGATGAAGAGGCGGCCTCATGAATCCCTAACCGATGTCAGAGGGTTGGCCGGATAGTTGACCAGCGGTCAACATTTGAACGTGCATGGTTGGTCTACGTGGACCAACCAGGAAATTCCAACGTAAAAAAACCTTGGAAAATGAATAATAAATAGAATTTTAATTTTATTATTTGTATGTTATAAAATAAAAATGTTTCTAATTTTTGTAGTATTTTATGCGTATTTTTATTTATTTTTATGTGTTTATTTACAACTTATTTTTAGGGTACATATAAATGTATATTTTGATATGTTTTATGTATTTTATTTTTATTTCGTATTTTTAATTTTACTATTTTATTATGTTATTTTATAAAATTAAAACTTATTTTTATATACTTAATTGTAATTTTGTAATAATTTTCTGAGATATTATACACACTTAAATAAACATGTGTATTTATTATATAGGTATAGTTATTGTATATTCATCTGTATAATTTATATACATATTTTATTTTAGTGTTTTCTTTGTGTTTTTATTCCAGTTTTAATATGTACATACATTACAAATAATATTTACAAAATTATAAAAATATAAAACTATAAAAATTTTAAAGAATGAATAAAATGATTATTTTAATCGGGTATATTATACAATAGGGGCCCAGAACCTAACTTTCACACCTTAACTCCAAAAGATATGAAACCATATTAATTAAATAACTTATTAAAATCTATATACAATTAAAGGTGATTTTGATACGTTTTGTGTTTTTTATTTGGAAGATATGGGTCTGTGAAGTTTGGCTTTTGGAATTTTATTTTGGGTATGAAATGTACATTATATATTATATTTACGTGAAATAAATTTTTTATTATTCTATATATTATTATCTACAACTTTCCTGTACAAAGTTTTATTATTTGAGGTATAAATAATAAAGAATAAATTAGGTCTCAAAAAGCATTTGGCCTATTTTGTAGAGTGGTTCGTTCTGCATTTTCTGTACAATTAGCCACCCTATCTCCCCCTTCTTTATTCCTTGTCGACTAAGTCATCATGATGACGGAGTCTCGGGGGCTAGGATCACTTCAGTGTCCTTAACACTTCACTCTTTTTCTTTTCTTTCCTTTATTCTTTTATTTTGGCGATAAATACAATAAACATACGATATTTTATACAATATTTTGTACAAATTAATTATCATTTATTTTGACAAATTATTGATACATGCATACATTCATCTAGGGTTTAAAGGCCAAAATGAAATAATAAAGGTGATGAAATGGAGATTCATCAGGACCCTAATCGGGTCGGGTTTGGTTTGTTCGGACCCGGACGCCACAACTAATATGGTCTCTCTTCTATTATGATTGGGTAGCTATTGTTCAAACATGTGGAAAGCCTGAATGATGCCCGATTAGGCGTAATCTCGCAGTTCGAAAGAGACTGCACGACACTCTCCCTGATCCTCGAGGGAGCGGGTCCTCTACTATTACAAAAGGTATTGTAATGCAAGGGAGCCGCTCAATGAGGATCTGATGATGCTCACGGGTATTCTTAAGTGCTCGACATGCATCCTAATACTCATCGAGCATCTACCCCGCATTACAATGCATGTTGTAACAATAGAGGATCCACTATGGTTGAAGGGAGACCATATGCTGAAGAAATCCTTTCCCTTCTTATCTTCTCTAGTGAGGGTTCTGTGATGCCCCCTCAGTTCGACCAATCTAAAGGATGAAACCATCTTTTGATGATGTTTAATACAACTGGAGGAGGTTAGTTGGTCTCCGGTGATGATCAGGTTCTCCAATGTGCATTTGCAAGAAGGATATGGCTATAACTTTGTAGATTGACCCTATCATTAAGCACGAGGATATGGAAACTATAGGGTGCATGACTCCTCCATCGTGGTGGGGCAAGGAGTTGCTGCTCCGATGACACGTGGATGAATATCCATTTCATCGCCGTTATTCTTTCATTCTAGCCTTTAAACCCAAGCTAAATGCATGTATATATCATTATTTTGCATAAAATTAAAAATCATAATTATCGTGTAAATATTGTATAAGTAAGATTGTTTAAAGCCAAAATAAAGAATAAATAAAAGAAAAGATAAATAAATAAAATATCAATGGTATTTTGTGACCCTAAACCCTGAGAACAAGACATCATGATGAATGGGTCGACATGGAATAAAGTATGGGGATATAAGGGTTAAAAACTCAATAAAAACCCTATTTTTTATCCTCAATAATCCACTTTTTGGTCCCATTTTATTCATTATTATTTACATCTCAAATAAATTCATAGATAAACATACATATAAAAATACAAATCGATTTCACACAAAAATAATATACAATGTTCATTTTACACTCAGAATAAAATTTCAAAACCCAAACTTCCTATACCCATATCTTCTCCATAAAAACTTAAAATGCATCAAAAATCACTTTATTTGTATATAACCTTTAATTAGCAATTAAATGAAGGTGTTTAATTTGGAGTTAAGATGCAACAGTTAGGTTTTGGACCCCTATTGTACTATATACCGGAGTAAAAATTGATTTTATTTACTCTTTACATTTTGCATTATTTTATATTTTGTAACTTTCTAAATATTGTTTATATTGTATGTACATAATTAAGACAAAAGAAAACTACTAAAATGAACTAAAGTAAATAAGTGCATAGAACACATAGATGAATGTACTATACATATAACTATATAATAAATGTTTCTATTTATTTCAGTGTATATGTTATACAGAAAAATAAAAAATTATTTATGTGTATGTAAATAAGTTATATATAAATTAAGTTTGTAAAATAATAAAATTTGAAATACAATATATATAATAAAACTATACATGTAAATACTAACTCACAATAAATAGCTCCATCAAAATAAGTTTTATCTTCGGAGTCTTTCTCCGTTGGGCAACCAATTCGTCTCCTATTAGGACCAACTCTACTGATCCGTCTGATGGATCTGACTCCCTCTAGTCCTCTCTCCTTGACGACCCTTGCAAGGATGAGTTCCGTATGATTATTCATTGCTTAGACTGTATCACTCTCCGAGGGTTATCTGCGGGAGGATACATCATCTTGTGGGTAGTCGGTATCACTTCTGGTGTCTCCGACCTGGTTGAGCATGAAGCGGAGCCTTCTGATTTGTGTACTCAGTCTCATCTTTGATTGTATATCTGATTTTGTGGAGCATGAGATCGAGTCTTCTGAGTTTTCTAGGATCTTTGACTCATCCGAGTCTGCTCGCCTTGACAACCCTCGCAAGGTTGACCAGTGTCTAGTGATATTCGATGTTATCTCCAATCTTTCGACCTTATGTCCATCGGATATCGCTGCGTAGAGAGTCTTTTGCTCTTCACTTTTCGTATCTTCTTGAAACTACGAGTGACATGGAGGATTCTGCATTATTCCTTTATCCACCACGTCTTATGATATCGGCTTCGTTCCTTCACGCTATTGTTATGAGCCGATGTTCTGCTTCCCGCTACTAGATCATGTCTTAGTTTTTGATCTGTTTCTCTCAGTAGCAGAGACCCACATGTTTGCATATCGGGGTCTTGTTATTTTTCTGGCTACGTTGTCGTTCTCACAGGGAGACAACTGTTAGATACCGTTTACGCACTTCACCATTCCTTACTGCTTGTATATATATGTTTTGTTTTTTCATTCCTACATTCGTCCGCATGTTGATCTCCACCCCAGATCATTCACCATATTTGTGCGTCTGTACTTAGGAAATACTTTGTCCTAAGTATAGGGGGTGCATCCATCGTGCGTTCATGTATTCCATGTTTCATCACTCATGTTGTTGCCTATACCTAGGGCACTTTTACCCTAAGTATAAGGGGAGTGATGCGTATATTCACCCAACATAATTTATCTTTTCTTTTCTCTTTTTATAGGTTTTTTTATTGATCCCCTCGATTGTCTCCTCTCCCGCTGATTTTCTCTACTATACTTAGGGATATCTTACCCTACGTATAGGGGGAGATAAACAGAGTTGTAATCTGTTCATTCCTAACCTCGACTTGTCCTACATGCAGATACAACCTGCTATACTTAGGATTATTTGATCCTAAGTATAGGGGGGTGGTTGACTTCTCATTCATTCATTCATTCGTATTCTTTCATTCGTTATTCAATCATTGTAGTATAGGCTTTTCTGTACTCGGTACGAGTTATGTCTTCTCTTTTTCTCTCTTCTATAAATAAGGCATGGATCAATCTGAGTATAGGGGGGTCGTATATATGTGGTATATACTTTAGCCATAACTCGTACTTTGTGTGTTTGAATAATATGGTTCAAACACTACATACACAATTCATTAATAAATTAATAAAATGATGTGTATTCTTCCTCAAATGTTTTTACTTATTAATAAGACAAGTTGAAAATATTTTTAAAATGATTTAAAATATGATTTGACCCGTTTGGGAAACTTTTTATAAATATCTTCAAACCTTTATAAAAATATTTTGATTAAAAAACTTTAGTTTCTTTGTTTGAATAAAATACTTCAAAAATCTATTTCCAAATGGTTTTTAAAATGGTTGCAAAAATGTTTGGAAATATATACATATTGTTTGAAAAATCTTTGCAAAATGGTTTTCAAATTTTGTAATGTTTGTAAAAATTGTTTGTAAAAAATTCTTTTCAAACAAGAATTTGCAAAGTGTTTGAAAATTATTTTCAAATATACATCATTCAAACGAATAACAATTCTTTACAAACTGTATATATAAGCCCATAAAAATAACTAACACTCATTCTGTAAATTCTTTATCCCGAACTCTTGTAAATAACAAGACCACTTCCGTGCAAAATATCTGCACATATTTCTTTTCCTAAAAACATTTTATTTTTAAAAAATCCCTAAATTTTTGCAAAATAAAAAATTTCAAAAACATTTGCAAAATCTTTCAAAAACTTGCTTAAAAATTTGCAAAACTTTTACAAAAATCCACAAAAATTTCAAAAGTAGGAAATTGCATCACAAAAATATTTTCCTTGCATTGTACATAGCATTTGCATATTTTAGATTGATATTAATAATTGAACAAGTCTAAGTAAAATCCGAAGATTGGAGCTTGGTTGGACCATAATCCACTTAATCACGTGAACATTATAGGAACTAGAATTGAGGCACCTCATGTCTACTAAACTTAATTCTTTGAGACCACGAGACTTGGTTCGATGTTATCTTGACTATTTAAGTAGAATATCTTGGAACACATGCATGACTCTTGTTGATAATGACCTATCTTGCACCCTACACCTTATACTTAGCTCACCTCAGTTGAAGTGGTAGAGGGCTGGATTTGCCGGCATGAGACACAAGCCAGTGGAAACATCAGAAGTCACATATTTGTGTCCATTGTACCCAACCCGATCAAGTGGCGACGAGGTTTAATGACAGAATGTTGTGGGATCAATAAAGCTTCAAAAGAGGGATAGTCTACTGGCTTAAGAGGAAAAAGTCCTTATGTAATTGTTGATGTATATAGTATTCAAAAAAATTCAATAAAAAGTCCAAAGAAGTGGACATGCCTGAATGAAATGAAATGACTATCGGAATTACTTGAACTTATAAGGGAATACCCTGCTTCTCGATGAAAGAGTTGTTGGATTGGGGAATTAGGGTCACAATGTTGTAGAAGACTGGATTTTACTACTTCAGCTGATGATGGTTACATATCACACATACTGTCCAAGAGAGATTCATGGTCGTAAGGGTTTGCGCATGAGGTGAGTTATTCTGACATGGCTATTAAGGAGACTTGAGCAGAGTTTTATGACTCTTAAATGTTGTTGTGTTTCAAGTTTAGTTCTCAATGAGGTTCCGACCAAAATTAACATCCAAAGGTCCGACTGAGCACCAAACTTTGATTTTAGGAAGACAAGTTTAAGAGTTAAAATCAATCCAAGTTCTTTTTTTTTCTTTTCTCTATGTTTATTTTGCTGCACTTATAGGCATAAGTTTTTGCTAGGGACTAGCAAAGGCAAGTATAGAAGGGTGATGAATCTCCATTTTTTGACCTTTATTCTTTCATTTTGGCCTTTAGACCCTATCTAAATGCATGTATATGCCATTATTTTGCATAAATTAATATTCATTATCTATTGTGTAAATATTGTATAAAATACATTGTTTAAAGCTAAAATAAAAGGATAATGAAACGAAAAGAAAAAAAATAAAATTCCAAAGGTATTTTATGACCCTAAACTCCGAGACCTAGTAATCATGATGACATGATCGACAAGGAATAAAGTAGGAGGAGATCAGGGTAAAAACTCAATAGAAACCCTATTTTTTATTCCCTACTAATCCACTTTTGAGACTCATTTTATTCTTTATTATTTACACCTCAAATAAAGAAACTTTGTACATTAAAATTGTAGATAAAAACACATAAAAAAATATAAAATTGATTTCACACAAAAATAATATATAATGTTCATTTTACACTCAGAATAAAATTTCAAAACCCAAACTTCCCGTACCCATATTTTCTCCACGGAAACTCATGCATCAGAATAATCTTTAACTGTATAAACTTTTAATTATCTATTTAATGAATGTGGTTTCATTTAATTTAGATTTAAGATGGAAAAGTTAGGTTTTGGATCCTTATTGCACTTTATACATGAATAAAAATTTCATTTTATTTATTCTTTATATTTTGCATTATTTTATATTTCAATAACTTTGTAAAAATAAACTAAAATAAATAAGTGTATAGAATACATATATGAATATACAATACATATACATATGTAATAAATACATCTATTTATTTAAGTACGCATATTATATCATAAAAATAAAACAAAAACATATTTGTGTATATTTAAAAAAGTTATAAATATATAAATTAAGTATGTAAAATAATAAAATTTAAAATACAAAATAAAAAAAATAATCTATATATATGAAAATATACCTATAACTATACATGTCAATACTGACTCATAATAAATAGCTCCATAAATATAAATAAAATAGTAATTAGATACTACATAAAATAATAAATATTTTTTATTTGATACCCTAAATTTAATTAATTCATTTCCTATTTATTATCGATTTTACCAATAATTTTCCCTCTTGGAATTTTCTGGTTGGTATACGTGGACAAGCCAGAAGCAAACCTAGTTGACCTAGGTCAACTCCCTTGCCTCCGACCGGCTGGCGTGTCAGACATCAATGAAGCCATCTTATCCCAATTTCCCCTTTCGATATGTTGATTTTCTCTTTTTGATTCCCTCATGAAAAACCTTCTGCGATCTTCCCTTAATCATGCCAGGACTTTTTCGAAGTCAAAGATTCATAGATTCAAACAAAAACCCTAATCAAATAAGCCCTCCTCGCCAAGTCTATATATAACAACTTCCTCCTTCCTTCTCGATTTTGGTCCCTTTTCTAACCCTAATTCCCTCCACCCTCGACCAAGTGAGCCACCTGGTGACAACATGCGTACCCCTGAGGCTATGGAGCGATGGAAGGAGGAGTATAGGTGCACCCAAGGTGGTGCTCCAGCCATCTCTGCTCCTTGGTGTCAAAACCATGTATGAGATGTGTATTTTATGTTTTTTAGGTATCCTGCAGTTTTAGGTTTCATTTTATGTTTTTATTTCAAGTTTTTATTGCTTATTTAGCTTAGGACTTAGATTTAGGCTTCGTGGGAGCTCTCGAGCTCCGGCCACTATTACTCGTCGTGATTCCCTGTCTCGACCTCAGCCGATCATCCCATTTCCTAACCCCTTTGCTTGTCCACCAGACGTGCCTCGTCATCCATCCAGATCTCCTCAGATCTGGTCACCCGAGGTCCCACTTCATCACCTTCGTCAAACCTCGTCTGCCCCCTTTCATTTCACCTTTGTTCTTCACCAATAACGGCTAGCAACCTCGCCCTCTTCACCCCCATTCTGCTTGACTTTTTTGCATGTGTTGAAGACCCCTTGTGCGGGGTATTTACATCAAGAGCATGTCCCCTGGGTCCTGACACTTCACCGATCAACCAGAACCCCTCCGATGGTTCATGACCATTCTTGAAGCCTCTAGAAGCTGAGGATCACTTTGGGGAATGCATAGAGTACCCGAGGCCGTGGAAACTATCGAAGGAACAAGAACTAGATGATCAAAGCTCGTCTGAAGACCTGTTCTTCCACGTTCTTCGAGGAGAGCAGTAGTGATGTATGCGAAAATCAGGTGATCTTGAGTTCCACAGAAGGCGGGAACTCAGTTGCTGAATCGACCACTCAGAAATCCAGATTACAATCAACAATGAACCCACAATAGTATAAATCAAGCAATGAGTAACAAATGTGGAGTCCAATTTATTTTAACTCTACAAAAATGTGTATAGTGCAAGTATGTAGCGTGTCGAACTCAGGGAGAAAGCAGGATAGATCAAGCAAAATTGTGCAAAATATGCTATGTGATAAGTGATCAAGTGTCTATAAGTATGCAAATGCTTGTGGGTTTTTAATTTTATATTTTTTTATTTTATTTTAAATTTTATATTTTTGTATTTTGATTTTAATTTTCTGATTTTATATTTTCTTTTTGTATTTTATATTTTTATATTTTCTTTTTCAATAATAGAATATATAAATACAATATAAGAGAGAGAGAGGAATAGAGTATTTATAAAAATAGGTAAAAATAGGGAAAATTCAGGAAATGAAATGTTTTTGGTCTTTTTATATCTTTCTAATGTTTTTGTGATTTTTCTTGATTTTTCTAATTTTTTTGGTATTTTTTAAAAGTCAAAATACAAGAAAACAATGAACTAAGCTACTGGCCAAAATTAAAATGAGGATAAAAATAGAAATCAGAGTCTAAAAATCCTCAAATTATTTTTAAATAAAAGAGAATAAATCAGAGAAAATTGAGAAACTGAAATTGGATTTTTAGGATTTTTCTTGAATTTTTTAGATTTTTATGAAGATTTTTCGAGTTTTCTAATTTTAAGGTTTTTGTTTTGAATTTTTTTAATGATTTTTGGTCTAAGGCTAAAATATACTGAAACACACAAAATGGAATTTTTTTGGAATTTTTCAAAAACTTTTACTATTTTTTATGGATTTTCTAATGCAAATAGTGATGAAAATGCATATTTTTTATTTTTAAAAATATTAAAATGCAATAAATATGCAAAATAAAAAATATGACGTTAAAATAATATGCAACAAGAGTCTATGGAAATTTTTGTGGTTTTTTTAGCATTTTATAGATGCATGCAATAAATAGAAGAAGCACAAAGAAAATACAAGCTGGCAGGGGCAATTTTGCAAATATAGAAAAGTTTAGGGGCTTGCCTGCAAATTATCCAAAAACTATAAAACGTAATATAAAACTCTCTGGACCAATTAGAAATAGCCTAAACGCTAGGGATATTCTCGCAAAAATGTCAAGCCCTTGTGCTTAGGCACGCGCGCCTAGCAGGGGTCAAAACGCAATTTTCCAAAACTTAAGGGCTAAGATGCAACTTTTGCCAAAAAGTGTAAACTTAATATTAAAGTTTTAGGACTAAACAGATAAAAAAATGGGCCGAGGGTCCTACTGCAAAATGGCCACTCACCTCACGTGCATATGTCACGTGAGGTGACGTGGCCAATGACCTCTTAGCAATTACAACAAAGTTTGAGGGCCCTTCCGTAAATATTGCAAAACTTATAAGCGTGGAGGAAGGCTTAGTGTGCTACTTAATAAATACAAAAAATGGCTAGGGATAACGTGCAAAATACCCCAGAGCTAACGATCGAACGGCGGGACGGCTCCCACTTGCCACGCGTCACGACGAGAGATGGCGATGCCGGTTCAACCTTGAATCGCCCAGATTAGACGATGGCTGGTGGATCCGACGGCTGGCGACGTACAGAATCCAACGGCTGTTGCTGGCCTAGAGGGATGGAGCTGATCGGATGGCTGATCAGGGTTGACGAAGAACGGGGAGAACTCGTGGGGAGGCGAGTTTCTCCTGCCCAGATCTTCCCTCCTCACCAGAATTTGGCGCTCCAAAATCGCTCAATCTCCTCCTGGGGACGTCCTCTTTCGTCTGAAAGCTCCAAAATGCCTCGGCGGGGCCCGAGGTACGCCGACGGGGACAAGGTCACACGGCGGCGCTCGGCTCCACGGATGAGGCCCAAAACGAGCTCCAGGTAGCTCTCTTGGCACCGGGACCTACAGGAAAGGTGAAGAGGGTCGCGGGCAAAGTGCCGCAACCCTCCAGCATGCAAAAAAGGATGCGGGTGGCGGAGATGGAAGCTCGTCGGAGCTTGCTCCGGCGAGGGGGTGAAGATGACGATTGATTATGCAATGAACGGAATAAAAGGTGGAAATGAATCCTACTGGTACAAGGAATAAAAACGTGCAACAAAACTAAGTAAAATGCAGAGCTCGAACCAGAAATGGTGAGAGGGTACCTCGACAGCCAAGTGGTCGGAGATGGCTGGAACCAGGCTCCTAACCACCCCGCACCTCGATGGGGGGTGTGGGGAGTCTCCTCTGTCACTGGAGGCTCACCCTACCCACTCCCGGAGGTCTGGAGCTATCCAAAGCCGGTTCAAAGATCGAAGGGAAGACTGGGAGGTCATTTTGAATGGGTGACCGACGGGCGTGAAAGACGAGGTGATGGCGGTCGCATCGAGGGTCCAAAGACCACGCTAAACCATAGGCGTGTATCCTCGAACCAAGGAGAACAAAAGTCCAGAAGGGACTTAGGGGAGATGGTGAAAGGCTAGCTCGCAAAAAATCCAAGAAAATGGGTGCAGGCATAGGTCCCATGGTCACAGACCTGGGGTCAAGGAGTTGACCCCCGGTCAACGGAGGGCGTGGCCTGATTGGGCCACATCATCCACAAAAAGACAAAAATTAATTAAAAGTTTTGTAAATTAAATTAAAATATTAAATGATTTAATTAATTTAGGTTATTAAATAAAAATGTTTATTATTTTTTAAAGTATTTTTTCTGATTTTTATTTATTTTTTAGAGGTATAAAAATACAAGTTACCATTTTAGGTCTATATAGGTATACATACGTATGTATTTTAATATATAAATTTTTTTGTGTATTTAATTTAATTATTTTTGTTTATTATTTTATAAATTTATAGAATATTTTTATATACTTAAATATATTTTTATTTTATTTTTCTGATGTATTTAATACACTTTATAAAATATAAGTATGAATTATATAAGTAGACGTATAGGTATTATACCTAGGTACTATATACATGTATTTTTATTTGTATTTTCTTTGGGTTTTTATTCTGATTTAATGTGCATATTTATTATAAATAATATTTACAAAATTATAAAAATATAAAATTGTAAAAATAAATAATAAATAATAAAATGAATATTTTAATATGTAAAGGTATACAATAGGGGTCCAAAACTCAATTTTCAAACCGTAGCTCCGCCAAATGTGAAACCACCGCCATTAAATAGCTTATTTTAAACTATATACAATTAAAGTGAGTTTGATGCATTCGGAGTTTTTATTTGGGAGATACATGTCTGGGAAGTTGGGATTCTGGATTTTATGCAGTACATAACTTTTTATATGTACATTATTTTTAAGTGAAATTAATTTTGTATTTTTCTTTATTTAATTATTTACAACTTTCATGTACAAAGTTTATTTATTTGAAGCATAAAAAGTGGAACCAAAAATGGGTCCCAAAATGAATAAAGAATGAAATAAAAACAAAGGACTTTTATTGTATTCTGGCCCTTATCTCCCCCTACTTTATTCCTGGTCGACCTATTCATCGAGATGCCTAGGTCTAGGGGTTTCAGGTCATAAAATATTTACAATATTTTATTCTTTTTCTTTTCTTTTATTTATTCTATAATTTTAGCTTTAATTATAGTATTTTATACACTATTTACAAGCACATGCATGAATGCTAAGATGCGGGAATTAAGGGTATTTACATGCATTTGCCAGGGTTTTTGAGGCCAAAATGATAGAATAAAGATGATGAAATGTGGATTCATCATCCCCTTATACTTTGCCTTTTCTAGTCCCTAGCAAACACTTCTGCAATAAGTGCAGAAAGAAAAATAAAGAAAAGAAAACAAAGAAGGTGGATTTAGTTTGATTATCAAACTTGTCCTCATAAAATCAAAGTTTGGAGCTTAAGTCGGACCTTTGGAATTTTAGTGCGGGCAGAAACTTAGTGAGAACCGGATCTGAAATCCAACAGTCCCTGAGAATCCCAAAACTCTATTCAGGTCTCCTCAATAGCCAGATCAGAAATATCTCAACTTATACGTAAACCCTTATGACTATGAATCTGACTCGTACAGTGTAAGTGATGGTGGCTCTCCCCAACTAGAACAACAAAGAGACTGACTTCTCCAGTATGACAATCCAATGATTCCCCAATCCGATAACTCCTTCCTCGAGGAGCGGGGTATTCCCTTCTAAGTTCAAGTGGCAACCAGCTCAAGAGGAGGGGGTGAAGAGAAGAATGGACAGTAGCCAGTGTAGCTACCTATCCTAGGATGCAAGACCACTGTAGTCAAGTCATCCAGCTGCAAGCTCACATGATATGACTTTGGAACTCAAGCTTTCTTATTGACTTTACAACATATGTACATACTTTGCGGGCATTTATTTTTTTGTACAGGCCTGACCATTTTTTTTTGAAATACTATTTACAACAGCATTTACATAGGGAGTTTTTCCTCTTGAGCCAGTAGACTATCCCTCTTTTGAAGCTTTATTGCAACCCACACTCTCCTATCTTTAGACTTCCTCATCACTGGACGGGTTGGGGTGCACTTCCCTCCCTAGAGGAGGACAAGTGTTTCCACTTGTGTGCGTCTCATACCGGCAAATCCATTCCCCTCACCACTCCAACTGAGTTGAGCCATGTGAAAGGTGCAGGTGTCCAAGTTATGTCATTATCAACAAGAGTCGTGCGTGTACTCCGAAATATTCTACTTAGGCAGTCAAGAATCCATTGAACCAAGTCCCGTGATCCTCAAAGAATTAAGTCAACTAGACCTGAAGTACCTCAAACCCAGTTCCTATAAGGTTCCTATTATTAGGTATATTTTAAGGTCCAATCAAGCTTCAATCTGTGGATTTTATTTAGACTTGTTCAACTATCAAACTTAATCCGAAAAAAGCGAATGCTATGCAAATGCAGAAGATATTTTTAGATGCAATTTTCAATGATTTTGAGCTTTTTATGGATTTTTGAAAAGATGATGATGCATATGCATTTTTAGATTTTTTTCAAAAAGTTTTTTCAAATGTTTTTGGATTTTAATTTTGCAAATGTTTTTTTGGGATTTTTGAAAAGAAAAGTTTTTTTTCTGAAAACTAGGTTAAAATATTTAGACGAGCATGCTTCTTATATTTCAAGAAGTGGATTTTAAGAATGTACAGGGTAAGTGATCAATTTTATAGGTATATATACATAATGGATTTTGGTGTGATGTATGTATTCCTCAAACTTATTTGAAAATTATTTTACAAACAATTTTTGAAAACTATAGTCCAAAATAATTTTTACAAACATTTTTACAAACATGTACACACATTTGAAAATCATTTTGCAAAGGTTTTCAAAACCGTATAAATAGATTTTTCACATATTTTTGCAACCATTTTTCAAATCATTTGTAAATTATTTTTCAAACATTTTATTTCAAACAAAATATTTTTACAAAGGTTGAAAACATGTAACAAAATATTTTCAAAATAGTTTTTAAAAGATTTTTCATAAAGATTTTCAACTATTTTTCAAGCAGTTTGCAAAAAAACATTTTCACCTGATTTATTAATCAGTAAGTTCAAAAAAGAATTTGAGGAATAATCACATCTTTTTACTAAAGGTTTTTAATGAATTTTATAGAATTATTAGCCATATTATTAAGAAAATACGAAAGTACGAGTTATGGCTAAAGTATATACGTAGTATATACGACCCCCTATACTTAGCTTGAGCTATGTCCTCATAGATCAGAGAGAAAAAGAGAAGACATAACTCATACCGAGTATTGAAAAGTCTAAAGAATAAAGAACGAATGAAGGAATGAATAAACGAATGAGAAGTTGACCGTCCCCTCTATACTTAGGATCAAATAATCCTAAGTACAGTAGACTGTACACAAAGCAGGGAGGGTCAAGGGTGGGAATGAACAGATCGTACTCGGATTGTCTCCCCCTATACTTAGGGTAAGATATCCGTAAGTATAGACAAGAAGAGGAGACAATGGAGAGGATCGAAAAGAATGAAAGAATTCGGGGTGCACCCCCCCCATACTTAGGACAAAGTGCATCCTAAGTATAGAAATCTGTCTACAAGGGGCAACACATTTTTGATAGATACAAAGGATAGAAAAGGAAAAAAAGAAAAGAAGAAAAGAAGAAAATGAGATGAGAATGGAAACGAGATCAGAGGATGTACACACCACTCCCCCTATACTTAGGTTCAAAGAAGCCCTAAGTATACGCAACAACAGGAGTGACGAAACAGAATGATGAAGGAACACTCGACTCGTCCACCCCTCCTATACGTAGGACAAAGTACGTCCTAAGCAAGGTAAACACGAGAATGGGTGGATGAGCAATACGGAAGATAGACAGAGATACACGAGAGAGAATATACAATAGAAATGGATGTACATCTGATCAAGAAGGTGGAAAGCAAACCTTCTTGCGGGACCGCTGAGGGATAGATCTGGTGTGGTGCAGGTCGACATCAGGGTCCACAGTGGACGGAAGCCGATCAGGGTCGACAGAGTGAAGGCCCTCGGTGGAGTCGAATCGGAAAGGGATGAACTGGTCAATGGACGTAGTATGGCTAGGTAGCCCTTGGTGGTCCTATGGTGTGAAGGCGCAGACGGGCAAGTGGAAGAAGTACGACTAGGTCTGGCCTTGGGGGTCTCGCTGATATCAAAGTGGAATGGGACAAACTCATCATTCTCGGAAGAAGTGTAATCGGAGTCGTCCTGCGAGGTGTCGTCCATGTCAAAACCAAAAGGAACGAAGTCATCAGTGGAAGTAGTCGAACTCTGCTCATCATCAAGAATCTCACCCGGATCATCTTTTTCATCAAGAGGCCCAAATTTCTGAAAATAATGGTTTGCATCATAACCGACCCCAATCATCATCACTTTAGAGTGACCAGGAACGGACTTATCAGTGGAAGTAGTCAATCCAGGTACGTCCTATCTAGTTTTGGTATCTGCCCTCCGCTCAATGGGATCAATCATGTAAATTCCTTGGATTTCATCAACACATCGCCACACACCAGAAGGAGGAACTGCGAGGTCTATGCTTTCCGAGTCCCCCCCCCTTTCGGAGGATTCCTTGGGTCTTATCAGCGGTCGCTAAGCAAACATTTCTAATATCATCAGATCGGTCACAGGCCTCGGAGTCAGCTGGAATCGGTGAAGGTGCATCAGGTGCAGGTCTCTGGTCAACTGTGGGTGCGGTGATCGCCGCTTCGCTTTCGTCAACAAGACGGAAGCGAATCTCTCCTGATCCATAGTCAATAACGACCCTCACAGAGGCGAGGAATGGTTGTCCCAGGATGATTGGAGATGGCTCCCCTGTGGAGGTCTCTATGGGCAACATGATAAAATCAATATGGTAGCTCGTGCCCTGAATAGAAATGACAGCGTTTTTAAGGATACCCTCCGGCCTCTTGATGGATCCATCAGCAAACTGAACGATCATCCTGGTTTTCTTTAGAGGCCCTAAGTGAAGAGACTGTACCTGTGAGAAGGGTAATATGCTAATCGAAGTACCACCGTCTAGGAGAGTATGATGACATGTATGGTCAGAGATGGTGCAAGTGATGAAAGGGGTAGCCGTGTTCTTCTTTCTAGGAATGGGACGGTGTCTGATGGCGTGGGCAGTGGCCATGGTCAAAATGTAATGCTCAGATCTGCTCCTCCGCTTTCTCTTCTTGGGAAGAGGGGCAGATAAATCAGCCATGGCCTACTGAAGTGGGGCACGGATGATCTCATGAATGGTGGCCACCACTTCGGGTTCAGTCAACATTTTTTTAATTTTTTGACCTCCTCCATACAAGGGAGGAAAGTCAGAATCAACATCTACACGAGGCATGCCAAAAGCAGTCTGTACAACGTCATCCTCAGGGTGAAAGGTGGGACAGTGTGTGAATGAATATGTGGGTGAATGATCTGGCAGATGGACTCTTTTCTTACAGTCAGACTCAACCAAATGTCTCCCGAACTCTTTTTGTGTTTTTAAATTTTTCTCATTTTTTTGTATTTTTGGCGATTGCAAGCTCCCATGATCACCTGCAAGAAAATTCGTATCCTCGATGAAAGGAGCATTAATCTGATTTTCTCTCAAAATGGCAAGATCATCATTCATCGAATTAATGTGCCCTATCATCCGGTTCAAGACAACACTCATGGAGATTGAGGGAGGTGACTCCAACAGGTCAGACTCAGGTAGATGTGAAGGTGGAGGTGGATAATATATGGGTGGAGGTGGAGGTGGGTAGAAATCCGAGTCGTGATACTGTGGATGAGGCGGTTATGTACAAAAATCAGAAAGAGTAGGTGTAGGATCCTCCTGATAAAAGGGAGGTGGACCGACTGGAGTGAACGAGGGATCCGCAAAGTCCGAATAAAATGCGCTCCAGGGGTCCATCTCGAAAACAAAAGGAAATGATTCGGGGGAGCACGAAGGTCAAGTCAAGAGAGCGAAGAAGAAGGCGCAAATGCGCAGGTATGATCTAGTGTGCACACAAGCAACCACAAGCAAACTCACACAAAACAAACCCTCAATTCACCTACTCAACTCGGTAGAGACCGTAAAATGCGGTCTTTTTATCTTGTTTGTTTTAGAGTTAGGTGAGAAGTCCAAAAGTTGCACACACACTTAGTGGCTGAAAAGGATTTGGGTACTAGTCCTTAGGGTGTGCGCGAGCAAGTAAAAGCGAAGACAATGAGGGGATTACTCGCCCCAAGAGAATTTTTCTTTTTGGTTAATTTTAGGGTCGAGTAATTTTAGCAGTCCTAATTTTATTGGTTATCACTTTTTTTAGATTTTTAATAAGAATGCACGATCCTATCAGGGATTCAACTCTTTTAAGCACCTAGGTGATCAAAATCAGAGGGAGAGGTGGAAAAGCAATGCAAGCGGCAATCGATGATGAATGCTAAAGAGAAATGCTCACCTTGCCTCCAACACTCTACATGCAAGGATGCTCAGCAGAATTGAGACCTATCTATATGCAGATGCAAGCCGATGAAATCGCCCTAAGTGTGAGAAGCTGCTATTAGCGTGAAGCACCACAAGTCGGTCACCGATCTTCAATCCATGAGTCCGGTCTAGGCTCACCCTCCTCCTCTCAACACATCGAGTTCAGGAGCAGCGCTTGGCAGGGTGGGCTTGCGGCACGAAGGCTTGAAGATGACGAGGCGACTGTTTAAAGTTTTAAACTAAGTCCAAAGTGCACTATAGGTACATGCGAAGGTTGTTAGGTGTTTGGACCTAATTTCCTCAATCAAGCAAGCTCCTACGGCTAAGGGCTCAATCACACAAAGGAAAGAAAATAAAATCGAGAAAACAATGGGAAAAAATGTGATGAAAACTGTGAAAAGCCGCGGTGAGCCTCCAGATGTACAAACACCTGGAGATTAGGCTCGAATGTCCAAGTGTTCGGGGATACTGATAACCAGGGTTTGGCGAGGCTCTAAAGTAGTCCACACAAGGCAGGATCACAGTTCCGTTGAGCGACCGCTCACGAAACCTCAATCAATCAACAATGATCCCACAATAGTATAAATCAAGCAATGAGAAACAAATGTGGAGTCAAATTTATTTTTTAACTCTACAAAAATGTGTATAGTGCAAGTATGTAGAGTGTCGAACTCAGGGAGCAAGTAGGATAAATCAAGCAAAGTGCAAAGTGTGATATGTGATCAAGTGCCTACAAATATGAAATTTTTTGTGGGTTTTTTATTTTTAATTTTTTTATTTAATTTTCAATTTTTTATTTTTTTATTTTGATTTTTAATTTACTGATTTTGAATTTTTTTTATTTTATATTTTTATATTTTCTTTTTTCAATAATAGAATATATATATAATATAAGAAAAGAGGGGATTAGGTATTTATAAAAATAAGAAAAAATGCTAAAAAATCAGAAAATAAAATGTTTTTGGTTTTTTTTATAGTTTTATAATGTTTTTGTGATTTTTTAGAGATTTTTCTGAATGTTTTTGGTATTTTTAAAAGTTAAAATACTAGCAAATAGTGAACTTAGCTACTGGCTGAAACTAAAATGAGGGTTAAAAAGATCAAACAGTATCCAAAAATCCTCAAATTAATTTTAGAATAAAGGCAATACTATAAGGACACTACAGAAACTGAGTTTGTATTTTTAGGATTTTCCTAGAATTTTTTAGATTTTTATGAAATTTTTAGGGGTTTTCTAAATTTTAGAAGTTTTACTTTGAATTTTTTAGTGAATTTTGGACTGACACTAAAATATGTTATGATACGCAAAATATATTTTTTTTGGAATTTTTCAAAACGTTTTTATAATTTGTATGGATTTTCGAATGCAAATAGTGCTGAAAATGCAAGTTTTTAATTTTTAATAATTATGAAAATGCAATAAAAATGCACTACAAAAATATGGTGTGAATGAGCAAGCAAACAAGAGCTTAACCTAGTTTTTTTGGTGATTTTTAGCAATTTATAGATGCATGGAATAAATACTAGAAGCAAAGAGAAACTACACTACCGGCAGGGCATAAATGTAAATAGACAAAAGTTCCAAGGCCACAATGCAATTTTCACGCAAAATATACAACTAAATATTGCAGTTAATGGACTGAATACAAATATCAAAATCCGCAGGGGTACCCTTGCAAAAACGCCAAGCCCCACGTGCGCAAGCACGCGCGCCTGGCAGGGGTACAAATGTAATTTCCAAAAAGTCTGCGGGTCAGAGTGCAAACTATCCAAAAATATATACTGCGTTAAAAAGTTTCTGGACTGATAACAAAATATAAAAAATGGCTGAGGGGCTTTTCTGCAAAATGGCCGATGAAAGTTTATAGCCTCGATATTAAATACAAAAGTAGCGGGGGTGTTGGATGCAAAATACCCACGCAAGCGCAGAAGCGAACGGTTCTGATGCTTTCACTTAAACACATGTCGACGCCTCCTCACACGATGACGCTTCGGCCGCCAACGGCTGAGATTAGACGAGGCGATGATGATCAGACGACGCGGGAGCAAAAGATCGGACGACAGCTGAAGTGTCTGGGGATGGAGCTCGATCGGACGGTCGCGGACCGTCCTGCAAGAACAGGGAAGAACCCGACCTCCGACGAGCTTCAATCGACGCTAAGGCGGTGCTCCGGCCTCCTTCCTCATCGCAGAAGGTCTCCAACGTTGTCTGGAAGGGTCCTTGGTCCACGAACGGAGCCAAAATGGCTCGAAGAGCACTGGTGCTCCGCGGCGAAATCCAAGAAGACGATGGGGTCCAGGTACCTTGTATCCTTCAGAATCGACCCTCCAAGGGGCCCTTTTAACTCCTGCGACTTGTAAAAATGGTTAAGGGAGGCGAGGGCAAAATGCCTCGACCTCCAGTGGGAACGAACAAGGTACGGGCGGAGATATGGAGGCTCGTCGGAGCTTGCTCCGGTGAGGGGTATCGATTGTGCGAATCGATCGATGAAAGTTGGGGATAAAGGTGGCAAACGGATCCTGAGATAACTGTGAATAAAAAAAGCAAGAAAAACGAGGAAATAACACCTCAAAGGAGTGAATCATGAGGTAGAAAATACCTCGACGGCTGGGTTTCGCCAGAGGTGGTGGAACATCCCTGACGCGTCTTCAACTCTCCTAACGAGCGTAAGATGGAGCTATCACCTCCGCCTCACTGTGGAGCACGAAAAGGAGGAGGAAAACCAGTTGAATGGGGTTCAAAAATCAAGTTGAAGTCGAGGGTTGCATATAAGGGGTTTAACTCTGTGGCTCTGGTGCTCCAAAGAACGAGAGAGATCGACGCAATCGCTGGCTCCCGACCCTAGGAGAGCTAAGGGCGTACATGGTGGATAATCGAGGAACAAAAGTCGTAGAGATCGCGACACGAAAGCGTGCAAGGAGCGCCGTCAAAAATTCGTTGAAAACAAGGTCAAACAACACTCTGACAGGCGCACCTGGGGAGGACAGCCAGTTGACCAAGGTCAACTTGGACTGTCTCCTGGTTGGTCCACGTGGACCAACCAGGAAAAATCCCTGAAAAAAGATTTGTTAAATCATTTAAAAATATTAGATGATTTTATTAATTTTTAGTTATAGAATAAAAAATGTTTAAATTTTTATGGAGTATTTTATTATGATTTTTAATTATTTTTATGAGGTATATAATAACAAATTACCATGTATAGCCTTTATAGGTATATATATCTATATAATTTAATATTTTATTTTTATTTTATATATTTAATTTATTTATTTATGTTTATTATTTTATAAATTTATAAAAAAATTTATATACTTAAATATATTTTTATTTTATTTTTCTAAAGTATTCTGTACACTTAATAAAATATGAGTATTAAATATACATGTATATGTATAGGTGTTATACCTATATATTATAAACAAGTATTTTATTTTTGTGTTTTATTTTGGTTTTAATCATGTCTTAATGTACACGTATATCATAAGTAATATTTGCAAAATTATAAAAATATAAACTTATAAAAAGAATGAATAAATAATAAAATGAATAGTTTAATCTGTACAAGTATACAAGTGGGGTCCAAAACTCAACTTTCAAACCGTAGCCCCACCAAATGCGAAACCACTGCCATTAAATAGCTTATTTTAAACTATATACAATTAAAGGTAAATTTGACGCATTTCGAGTTTTTATTTGCAAGATACATGTCATGGAAGTTGGGATTCTTGAATCTTATTCAGATCATAACTTTTTATCTGTGTATTATTTTTGAATTAAATCGATTTTGTATTTTTATATATTTAATTATCTACAACTTTCATGTACAAAGTTTCTTTATTTGAAGTATAAAAAGTGGAACCAAAAATAGGTCCCAAAATAAATAAAGAATGAATTGAATAAAAGGTATTTTTATTGTATTTTGACCCTTATCTCCCCCTACTTTATTCCTTGTCGACCTATTCATCGTGATGCCTAGGTCTCGGGGTTTTGGGTCATAAAATATTTACAATATTTTATTCTTTTTCTTTTCTTTTATTTATTCTATAATTTTGGTTTTAAATACAGTATTTTATACACTAATTACATGCACATGCATGAATGCTAAGATGCTGGAATTAATGGCGTTTACACGCATTTGCTAGGGTTTTTGAGGCCAAAATGATAGAATAAAGATGATGAAATGTGGATTCATCATCCCCCTATACTTTACCTTTGCTAGTCCCTAGCAAACACGTATGCAATAAGTGCAGAAAAGAAAAACAAAGAAAAGAAAAGGAAGAAATGTAGATTAAATTTAATTATCAAACTTGTTTTCACAAAATCAAAGTTTGGAGCTTAAGTTGAACCTTTGGAACCTTAATGAGAACTGGACTTGAAATCTAACAGCCCCTGAGAATCCCAAAACTCTGTTCAAGTCTCCTCAATATCCAGGTTAGAATTACTTCAACTCATACGCAAACCCTTACGACTATGAATCTGACTCGTACAGTGTAAGTGATGGTGGCTCTCCCCAACTGAAATGACAAAGAGACTGACTTCTCCAGTATGACAACCCAATGATTCCCCAATCCAACAACTCATTCCTCAAGGAGCAGGGTATTCCCTTCTAAGTTCAAGTGGCAACCAGCTCAAGAGGAGGGGGTGAAGAGAAGAATGGATGGTAGCCACTGTAGCTACCTGTCCTAGGATGCAGGACCAGTGTAGTCAAGTCATCCAGCTGCAGGCTCACATGATTTGACTTTGAAGCTCAAGCTTTCTTATTGACTATACACATATGTACACTCCGGCATGCATTTTTATTTTTGTACAGGCCTGTCCACTTTTTTGGAGTTTTTGCTTTTTGCATTTTTTTTCGAATACTATATACAACAGCATTTATATAGGGAGTTTTCGTCTTGAGCCAGTAGACTATCCCTCTTTTGAAGCTTTATTGCAACCCACGATCTCCTATCCTCGAGATTCATCATCACTGGACGGGTTGGGGTGCACTTCCCTCCCTATAGGAGGACAAGTGTTTCCACCTTCGTGCATCTCATACCGGCAAATCCAGCCCCCTCACCACTCCAGCTGAGTTGAGCCAAGTGAAAGGTGCAGGTGTCCAAGTTAGGTCATTATCAACAAGAGTCGTGCGTGTCCGAAATACTCTACTTAGGCAGTCAAGAATCCATTGAACCAAGTCCCGTGGTCCTCAAAGAATTAAGTCAACTAGACCTGAAGTACCTCAATCCCAGTTCCTATAAGGTTCATGTTAATTAGGTAGATTTTAAGGTCCAATCAAGCTCCAATCTTCGGATTTCACTTAGACTTGTTCAACTATCAAACTTAATCCGAAAAATGCTCATGCTATGCAAATGCTATGCAGAAAATATTTTTGTGATGCAATTTTCAAAATTTTGAACTTTTTATGGATTTATTAAAAGATGATGCATATGCATTTTTTTATTTTCAAAAAGATTTTTTTCACTTTTTTTTTGGATTTTAATTTTGCAAATGTTTTTGGAATTTTTGAAAACAAAAAGGTTTTGGCCAAAATCTAGGTACAAATATTTACACAGGGATGTATTATATATACAATAAGGGGATTTTAAGAATTTGCAAGGATAGGCGGTCTATTTTATAAATATATATAGTGAATTTTGGTGAGATGTATGTATCCCTCAAACTTATTTGACACGGGTTTTTCAAACAATTTTGAAAACTATATTCCAAAATAGTTTTTACAAACAGTTTTACAAACATGTACACATATTTGAAAATCATTTTACAAAGGTTTTTCAAACAATATAGATATATTTTTCAAATTTTTTTGCAACCATTTTTCAAACCATTTACAAATCATTTTTCAAACTTTTTATTTCACATAAGAAAATAATTTTACAATCCGAATGTTTTTACAAAGGTTGAAAACATGTAACAAAATGTTTTCCTAATAGTTTTCAAAAGATTTTTCACAAAGATTTTCAAACTATTTTTCAAACATTTTGCAAAAAATATTTTCACCTGCTTTATTAATCAGTAAGTACAAGAAGAATTTGAGGAATAATCACATCTTTTTGTTAAGGTTGTTAATGAATTTTATAAGTATAATTAGCAATAGTTATTAGTAAAAATACGAAAGTACGAGTTATGGCTAAAGTATATACGTAGTATATACGACCCCCCTATACTTAGCTTGAGCTATGTCCTCATAGATCAGAGAGAAAAGAGAAGACATAACTCGTATTGAGTATAGAAAAGTCTAAAGAATAAATGAATGGAGAAATGAACGAATGAGAAGTTGACCGTACCCCCTATACTTAAGATCAAATAATCCAAAGTATAGCAGACTGTACACAAAGCAGGGAGGGTCAAGGGTGGGAATGAACAGATCGTACTCAAACTGTCTTCCCCTATACTTAGGGTAAGATATCCCTAAGTATAGACAAGAAGAGGAGATAATGGAGAGGATCGAAATGAATGGAAGAATTCGGGGTGCACACCCCCTCTATACTTAGGACAAAGTACGTCCTAAGTATAGAAGACTGACAAAAAGGAGCGACACCTTTTCGGTAGATAAAGAAGATATAAGAGGAAAAGAAGAAAAGAAGAAAAGATATCAATAGATGAAGGAATGATATGGACAGATGAATCTATACAGCGGAAGATGGAAGTGATGACCATGTATGAGATGCAAATGATCTGAGTCGAAGAGCACATCTCATACCAGAAGGATGGGGGCAACGTCAACGACCGGCGGATCATGGTCTAGATATAGCTTCAGGCGCTGACCGTTAACACGAAAGGTAGAGGAAGATGACGGCTCGGATATATCAATGCTACCATTGTCATGTACCTTCCTGACCACATACGGGCCTTTCCACTTACTCTATAATTTCCCTGGAAATAACTTCAGCCTGGAATCAAACAACCATACGCGTTGATCTGGCTCAAACTGTTTATGGGTGATATAAAAATCGTGCCATGTCTTCACTTTTTCCTTATACTGTAGGCTGCTAGAAAAGGTTGTATCTCTCAACTCCTCCAGGGCTGCCAACTCTGCTTTCCTCTGTTCTCCTATACTCTCGGGATCCAATAATAACTTAGTGACTGCCCAAAGTGACTTGTGCTTGATCTCCACAAGCAAATGGCACGGCTTGCCATAGACGAGGCGAGAGGGAGATGTCCCTAATGGATTCTTGAAGGAAGTCCGATAGGCCCACAAGACCAAGTCCAAAAGATGTGATCAATCTTTTCGGTCTGGGCGGACAACCTTCTGTAAGATATTCTTGATCTCCCTATTCGATACTTTGGCAAGACCATTAGTCCGAGGGTGATACGGTTTGGCAACATGATGGTCAATGTCGAACTCGTCTGCAAGGGCCCTAACTTTATCATTAATGAAATGAGACCCCCCCGTTTGAAATCAGAACTCTAGGTACCCCAAACTGTGAAATGATATTTTCCTCAAAAAGCGGCATACGGTCTTAGCATCTGCGGCTCGGGCGGGGATGGCCTCAACCCAACGACTGGCATAATCCACAACGAGCAAAATGTGCTCAAACCCCTGACTCTTAGGAAATGGGCCCATGAAATCAATCCCCCATGCATCAAAAACCTCACAAAAGTGAATGGGTTGCATGGGCATCATCTCTCTCTGTCCGCAAGTACCTATCTTATGACAGTCAGTACATCTCTTCACAATGTCATCTAAATCCTTGAAGAGAGTAGGCCACCAAAGGCCGGATTGGATCACCTTCTGTGCTATCCGTCTCCCAGAATGATGTTCTCCTGCCTCAAGCTTGTGGCTGTAGGTGAGGACGCTATGCTGCTCTTCTTGAGGAATGCACCTCCTCCAGATTCTATCCCCTCCTTCATGATAAAGGATGGGATTCTCCCAATTGTAAAACTTGGCCTTCGCAAGGAAGGTCTCAAGTTTCTGCCTGGGCCAACCTTGTGGAGCCGTCTTGGCAACAAGATAATTCACAAAGTCAGCGTACCATGGGAGTGAGGTGATAGCCAAGATCGCCTCATCTGGAAATGTCTCTATAATAGGTGCGCTGGGCTCAGATTCCTCAAGGTTCTCTAAGCGGGAGAGGTGAGTCGCCACCACATTCCTAACTCCAGGCTTATCCTTAATCTCAATATCAAACTCCTAGAGCAGAAGGATCCATCTGGTAAGGCGTGCTTTGGCATCCTTTTGGCCATTAAGTACCAGATGGCGGTGTGATCGATAAAGATAGTCACTCTAGATCCGAGAATATAGGATCTATACTTATCCAAAGCAAAGACTACGGCCAGCATCTCCTTCTCTGTCACAGTATAATTCTGCTGAGCGGCATCCAAAGTCCGGCTGGCGTAGTGAATGGCAAACGGTAATCCATCCCTACTCTGTCCAAGCACAGCCCCAACGGCAAAATCAGAAGCATCCGTCATGATCTCGAATGGGAGACACCAATCGGGTGGCTGAAGGACAGGAGTCGTGACAACCATACTCTTGAGAGTCTCAAAAGATGCAAGACACTTATCATCTACAATGAACTCGGTGTCTTTCGTCAGCAAATCAATGAGTGGTCGGGCAATACGACTGAAGTCCTGAATGAACCGTCGGTAGAAATGGACATGCCCCAGAAAAGACCGCAATTGATGCAGATTGGACGGTGGATTGAGTTTTCTAATGATATCCATCTTGGCCGGATCGACCTCCATGCCCCTGTTGGAGATGATATGACCAAGGACCGTCCCTTGAGTCACCATAAAGTGACTCTTCTCCCAAGACAAGACAAGATTGACCTCAATGCAACGCTGAAGCACACGGTCTAGGCAGTCAAGACAAGCATCAAACCCATCGCCATAGACCGAGAAGTCATCCATGAAGACCTCTAAACAGTCACCCACCATGTCCGACAAAATGGACAACATGCACCTTTGGAATGTCGCGGGGGCGTTACATAGACCAAAGGGCATCCGTATGAAAGCATAAGTCCCAAACGGACAGGTGAATGTCGTTTTTTCTTGGTCTTCGGGTGCAATGGCCACTTGATTGTAACCAGAGTACCCGTCAAGAAAACAGTAGTGACTCTTCCCATCTAGCATCTCGATAATCTGATCAATGAATGGCAGTGGGAAATGATCCTTCTTGGTGGCCTGATTCAATCGTATGTAGTCCACACAAACCCTCCAAGAAGTAGGTACTCGGGTAGCGATCTCCTCTCCAGACTCACTCACAACTGTAGTGATACTCATCTTCTTGGGTACCACATGTAATGGACTAACCCACTTGGAGTCGGAGATGGGGTAGATAAAATCGACGCTCCAACACTTCGGTATTTCTTTCATGACCACATCTCGAAGATTCGGGTTCAGCCGTCGCTTGAACTCACGTGATGGCCTAGCATCCTCTTCAAAATAGATGTGGGAGCACATAGCCGGACTAATCCCCTGGAGATCAGCTATACTCCATACTATCGCCTTGTGGTTTCGTTCAAGAACCTCCATTAGACGAGATTCTTACTCTCCAATCAAACCTGCTGAGATAATGACTGGGTGCATATCTGGCTCACCCGCAAGGAATCTATACTTCAGCGACTGCAGCAAGGGTTTCAGTTCTGGACAACTGGGATGTGGCAGATCTGGCTTCTGATATGTCTGTGTGAAGGCTACCAGGTCTACATGCGAGAACTCTCGCTGTGCATGAACATCTGACGAAGGGAACCCTGCAAAATCATCTATGAACTGTACTGGCTCGCACTCCATCCTAGCTGTTGGCTCAGAAGGAATCAGATACGGCAGATAGTCATCAAAATCATCCCAATCAATGTCTGAATCCAAGGGATCTGAATAAGAAGAACAAGACTGAAACTCTGCATCACCACTCGTCCCACAACTGTCAGCCTCAAATGTATCCTCGTCCAGGGGTGTGCTCTCCAGGATCTCAACTGCCATAAGCTGTAAGTATGGTGAATCTGTAGGCAAGGCAAGGGTCTGTGCTACGGGATCTGTCCAAATGGATTCATCATCTGTCATCACAAAATCACACTCCTGGTGGATGTCTAGCTCGGCCTCTCTCATCTGGGCAGCATCGCTGGACTGCTCTGAGCATGCATATTCTCTCGCTCTGGTCTCCTCGATCATTTCTATTTGTATGCTCTCGCCCTTTACGCAACAATACACCTTCCCGCTATCATGATCAGTCACCGCCTTGGCTGTGGCCAAGAATGGGCGTCCAAGTATGATGGGGGCATCGGTTACCGACTCAGGGACTCCATGTCCAATACAACAAAGTCCACGGGGAATTTCAGCCCCTGAATGGTAACGACCACGTCTCCCAACAACCCCTTCGGTCTCTTAGTCGACCTATCAGCAAACTGAAGGACTATCCTGCTCCTAAGAAGAGGACCAAACTCAAATCGGTCGAGTAAGGCTGCCGGAAGGAGGTTGATAGAAGATCTGCTATCTAATAGGGTACGATCAAACTGATGCTCCTGATAACCGAGTAATCCATGAGGGTCACCATGAATGATATAAAAATGTTGTCGCTGAGGCGACCGCTCGCAGAATACCCATGTTATACAGCAATTAACCCACAATAAAAGAATGAATGAATTAAGCCCAAAAATGTGAATTAATCTTTATTACTCTACCACAAAATGTATAGTGAACAAGCATGTAGAGGTCGAACCACAGAGAGCAATACAAAAATGCATAAGCCTAAGATGTGCATATACCACAGAGTCATCCATGTGTGAAGCCTATTTTTGTGGGTTTTTATGTTATTTATTTTTTTTATTTTTTATTTTTTAATAATATAATTAGGTAATATATATATAACTAATAACATATAAATATATAGATATATATATATCCAGAGAGGGTGAGTATATAGGATATAGTACATACATTAGGTATATATATATAATAATAATATATATATATTTATATTTTACTTTTAGAATGTCATATATTAATAGATATATAAATATATATATATGTATATAAATATGCATTTTTTATCATTTTCTTTTTTTTATAGGGTAATATATATATGTAAAGGGGAGTTATAATATTTATAAAAATATACAAAAAAATGGTCAAAAATTCAGAAATAAAGCCTTTTTAGTATTTTCAAGATTTTCGACTGTTTTTGTACTTTTTGGGCAATTTTCAAAACATTTTTAGTATTTTTAAATAGCAAAATAAGAGAAAACATGGAAATAGGGACTGGCTGTAAGAAAAATAGGAATTAAAAATAGCAGACAACCTCAAAATTTTTCCACATTTTCATATAAAGAGAATAAAATATAGAAGAAACAGGAACTGAGTTTGCATTTTTCTGATTTTTCTTTGATTTTATATATTTTTTTGAAGTTTTTGGGTATTTTCGAGTTTTTAAGGTTTTTCTTTTGAGATTTTTAGGGATTTTTGGACTGACACTAAAATAGGTTAAATACATACTAGGGAATTTTTTTGGAATTTTTCGAGGTCTTTTAATATTTTTTTGGAATTTTATAAGTTAGACAGTAATTAAAAGGCATGTTTTTTGATTTTTAATAAATGCAAAAATGCAACAAAATTAAAAACTAAAATTATAGCGTGCAAAGGTACACTAACAGGAGCTTATATCCATTTTTGCAAGATTTTCCGAATTAATAAGAGGCACAAAATAAATGGACAAAGCTTTCAACAATATATGGCCTGGTAGGGGCATTTTTGCAATTAAAATATTTATCAGGGGCATCCATGCAAAAATTACAACAGAAATAAACATTTATTTTTATTTTCAGGGCCATTTTACAATTAATAAAACCCGACGGGGTTTAAATGCAAAAATCACGCGCCTCACGTGGGTGCTGCACGTGAGGTGCGGAGAGACTAAAACACAAATATAAAAACATCAGGGGTCCTTTTGCAAATTATACAATTTATTTACAACGTAACTTTTTATTTTTAGCACTAAACTGTAAATACAAAAAGTAGGGGGAGATGTTTGAAATTTACCCCCTAAGGCGCTTCATCCTACGGTGTTGGGCGCGCCACTTATCCACGTATCGAGCAACTGACGGTGGATACCGGTTCGTCGATGAAGGGTTTGGATTAGAAGCTCCTCGCAGATCTGACGGTTGGCGCGTGTCTTCATCGGATGGCTCCTGTGCGATCTGGGTCGGGCCTCCTGATCTGACGGTGCTGGAGCTCCCTGGAAGAACAGGGAAGAAGCTCGCGCCTGGCGAGCTTCGATCGAGAAGCTTGGGCTCCTCCAGGGCTCTCCCGCGCGTTTGAGGGTGTCTGAACGTAGCTGGAGGCTTCCCGCGTCGATTGATGGTCTTATCATGGCTCCTGGAGGTCTGAATGGCTCGAACGAGGTCGATGAAGAACAAGACCTCCAGGAACCTCTTCCTGGCTTGAATCGAGCCCAGATGGGCCTCTTTCCTCGTTTGACCTGCATAGGAAGAACCGGGAGAGCGAGGGCGTCCTCCTCGACCCGGGGTTTTGAAGCTTTGCAGCAAAATGGAGTGAGGCGGAGGGGCTCCGGCGTACGGCGGAGGTGGAGCCCCGATTTGCGAAGACCAGAGGTCCTCGGTTGGTCAAAGGAGATGGATCGAATGAGAATGCGATAGGGATTGAAATGGGGTGCACGTGGCGGTCGGACACGGTCGGGCCGCTCAGGCGAACTTTGAATTTTTGATTTTACGCTAAGCTGGTCAAATAAGGACTAAACTATCTACTGGAACTAAAAACTAACATTAAAACCTAACTAAAAAGCATAAAAAGGACAGCTCTTATACCTGGGGGCCACCAGGGAGCAGGGAGGACGCCGGAGCTCCGCCGCGACAAAATCCTCCTTCCTCCGGCCGATTCGAAGTGCTGGAACACCCCTCCTGTCACGAGGAACCTTCCAGGGACGAAATCGAGGCTTTTGGTTGGACTAAAATTGGCCAAATTTGTGAAAGGGGGCGGAGCTTCTTATTTATAGACATTGGCATGGTGCCTTATTGACTGACGATTATTGCATGATCCAATGAGTATCCAATTGATCCAAATTATCGGCGGGCATCAGTGATGATCAGAGATCAATTCTTGTGAAGGAAGCGAGCTCGATCGATGGACGGGATGGCCGTAAAAAATGGAAGAAATCCGGGGAGTTGACAGTTCAGAGGCGCCAGGTCCCAGATGGGACAGTTGACCAGGCGGTCAACAAGGGCCGGCGCCCCATTGGTCCACGTCAGCCGCTAGACGCCAAAACACGAAATTTGATTAGAAATTGATTTATTTAACCTAGTAAATGATTTATTTAGAATTTCCTTAAAGAATAAAAAATGTGTATTCTTTTATGTAGTATTTATTTGTGATTTTTATTGAATTTTTCGAAGTGTTTTATTATGGTTTTATTTTAATAAAGTGTATATGTGTGTATTTACATGTATTTTGTATCTTTTAATTTTTTATTTGTTTATTTTATTTTATTATTTTATTGGCTTATTTTATAAATTTATAATTTGTTTTTTGTGAGTATAAAGGTATTTTTCTTTAATTTTTATGAGTTTATTTTTATTTTTAAATAAATAGGTATATGTATGTGTAGGTATCCTTCTTGGTATTTTACCTATATATTTTGTATACTTAATTTATTTAATGTATTTTCTTGATTTTTATTTTGGATTTACATTTTTAATGAGTTATGTATAATATTTACATTATTATAAAAATATAAAAGGATAAAAGAATAAAGTCCTTTTTATTTATATATAGATGGATAGCATAGGTATTTTGTCTATGAATTTTATAGACTTATTTTATTTTATAAATTCTTTTTGGTTTTCTTTTACTTTTAATATGTACATGTATTGTGTACATTATTTACAAAATTCTAAAAATATAAGTTTATAGAAATAATAAATATTGCATAAAATGAATATTTTAATCAGTCCTAGATACAAGGAGGGCCAAAAACCTAACTTCTACAGATGGGCTCCAAAAATTATGAAACCAATTTTATTAAATAGTTCTTGGAAAGCTATATACAATTAAAGGTGAGTTTGGGTGATTTGGAGTTTTTATTTGTAAGATATGGGTCTGTGAAGTTGAGATTTTGGCTTTTTATTCTGTGTATCAAATGTACACTGAGTATTATTTTTACACAAACTCAATTTTGTATTTTTATTTACATTATTATCTACAACTTTCATGAACAAAGTTTCTTTATTTGATGAATAAATAATTATGTACAAAATAGGTGTCAAAAATGCATAAATAAATGAATAAATCAATGAGGTATTTATTGTATACTGGCCCTTATCTCCCCCTACTTTATTCCTTGTCGACCAATTCCATGCTGGCCTTGGTCTCGGGGTCTGGGTCATAAAATATCTTCAATATTTTATTCCTTTTTCTTTTCTTCTCTTTATTCTATAATTTTGGCATTAAACACCTTATTTAATGTGTAATTAATACAATGAATGATGAATGTTATTATGTACAATTTGATGCTATTTACATGCATTTGCTGGGGTTTTTGAGGCCAAAAAGATAGAATAAAGGTGATGAAATGGAGATTCATCACCCCCCTATACTTGCCTTTGCTAGTCCCTAGCAAACACTTATGCAATAAGTACAAAAAGAATAAAGAAAAGAAAAAGGACAATTAAAGAAGGATAGAGTGAATATAGGTGCTTTCAGTGCAATGCATGTATTTATAAAATCTGAATTTGGATCTCCTGTCAGACCTTGGGTGTAGATGTGTGTGGAACCTAGTCGGGAACCAGCTCTAAAATACAACAGCCTTTGATAGTCACAAAACTCGGTTCAACCCACCTCAATAGCCTGGTCAGAACTGGTCTGCATCATACGCAAACCCTTATAACTATGAAGCTGACTTATACAGTGTAAGTGATAGTGGCTCTCCCCAACTGAAATGATAAAGGAACTGACTTCTCCAGAATGACAACCCAAAGATTCCCCAATCCAACAACTCTTTCCTCGAGGAGCAGGGTATTCCCTTCTAAGTTCAAGTGGCAACCAGCTCAAGAGGAGGGGGTGAAGAGAAGAATGGACGGTAGCCAGTGTAGCTACCTATCCTGGGATGCAAGACCAGTGTAGTCAAGTCATCCAGCTGCAGGCTCACATATTTGTCTTTGGAACTCAAGCTTGCTTATTAACTTTGTACATACTTTACAGGCATTTTATTTTTGTACAGGCCTGACCATTTTTTTTAATACTATGCACAGCAGCATTTACATAAGGAGTTTTTCCTCTTGAGCCAGTAGACTATCCCTCTTTTGAAGCTTTATCGCAACCCACAATCTCCTGTCTTTAGACCTCAAGGCTATTGGACCAGGTTGGGGTGCACTTACCTCCCAGGACGAGGATGAATGTTTCCACCCGTGTGCGTCTCAAACTGGCAAATCCAACCCCCTCACCACTCCAACTGAGTAGAGCCAAGTGAAAGGTGCAAGTGTCCCAGTTAGGTCACGGTCGGCAAGAGTCATGCGTGTGTCTCAAAAAGTTCTAGTTAGTCAGTTGAGGTGACTTGAACCCAGCCCTGATTTCTCAAAGAATTAAGTCTGCACAGACCTGAAGTACCTTAGACCCAAGGCCTTAAATATCGATTTCAGTTACCATTTCGGTAACTAACCGAAACGGAATTTCGATGGAATTTCGGTCGAAATTCGATCAAAGTTTCGGTCATTTCGATCATTTTTTGTACTAGAGCGCCCATATTTCAGTTATTTCGGCCATTTCGGTCAAATTTCGATTTCGACAGGATATCGATATTCGACAGAAATTCGACCGAATTTCGCTGAAATTTGAGGCCATGCTTAGACCTAGTTCCCATAAGGTTCCAGTGCAGTTAGGTGCGGTAAGGTCTAACCAAGCTCCAATTTGAGACTTTATTGGACCGATTCAATCATCAAGCTCACTCAAAAAGAATGTGAATGGTATGCTTATGCTATGCACAATGAATGATGCAAACTTTCACAAAGAATTTAAAAGAATCAAAGAATCTTTTTACACACAGAAATTTTTGCAAATGAAAACTTGACACATACAAAATGGTATGTACACTTATTTACACGGGCGTGCCGCTTTATTTACAAACTGTATGGATTTATAAAGACTCTACAGGTTTTAATGAAGTAGTTTATTTTGGTTGTTGAGAAAGAATTTTATGCATTTTATTCCTGATTTACAAGTATTTGTAATAGTGCTCTTATTATTCAGGTCTAGTTTTGAAAATAATTTTGCAAACTATAGTGCACGTTAATTTTTGCAATCATTTACACACATTTGAAAACTATTTTTGCAAAGATTTTTCACACTATATATACATTTTTCACAATAATTTTGACAAACATTTTTCAAAACATTTGCACATAGGTTTTTCAAATCCTTTATTTCACACGAAGAAAAGTTTTACAATCCAAACAATTTTTACACAGGTTGAAAACATTTCACAGCAAATTTTTCAAAACAGGTCACACTAGTTTTCAAATCATACTGTATAGGTGTCTAGCCTGATTTATTAGTCAGTATATACAAAAGAGGAAAACTGTATTTGATGTATAATATGGTTTTTTATAAGTTTTATTTGGGATTATGCTTATTTTTGTATAAGAGATTTTTGTGCAGACTCCTCAGACTTATTCAAGAATCATTTTCTCCAGAGTTTTGAAAGCTTTAGTCCAAAATAATTTTGCAAACATGTACACGTATTTGAAAATGATTTTACAAAGGTTTTACACATCATAGATAGGTTTTTCAAAACAATTTTGTCAATCAAAATTTTACAATCATTTGCACACTAATTTTCACACATTTTGATTTCATGCAAAGAACATAAATTTTACATACAAAACTAATTTTCTCAAAGGTTGAATACTTGTGCACACTATTTTCAAACAATTTTCACAAGGTTTTTCAAAGAAAACTTTCTTTCACAAAATATTTTTCCTGACTTAATAATCAGTATACGTACAAAGAGCCTGAGGAGCTCACAGTCATCTTTTATTATTATAGAGTTACTTATTGCTTTCTAAATTGAATTGATGTTTTATTTTTCAGTATGAGTTATGGCTTATAGTATATACATGGTATATACGACCCCCCTATACTTAGCTTGAGCTATGTCCTCATAGGTCGAAAGGAAAAGCAAAGACATAACTCATACTGAGTATAGACAGATCTAAAAAAAATCCATATGAATGAAATTAATGAATGAGAAGTTGACCGTCCCCCCTATACTTAGGATCAAGTAATCCTAAGTATAGCAGACTGTACAAAAAGTAGGGAGGGTCAAGGGTGGGAATACACAGATCGTACTCAGATTGTCTCCCCCTATACTTAGGGTAAGATACTCCTAAGTATAGACAAGAAGAGGAGACAATGGAGAGGATCGGACTGAAATGAAAAACTCTAGGTGCACCTCCCCCCTATACTTAGGACAAAGTACGTCCTAAGTATAGAAAATTGTCTACAAGGGCGGCACCTTTTAGATAGAAAAAGAAAATAGAAAAGGAAAAGAAGAAAAGAAGAAAATTAGATAAACAGTGGTTGGAGTACATCGTTTGAATCTTCTGATGCTGCAGCAGTTGTGGAGATGTCATCATGTTGCACGAGCTAGATAGAGTCAACAACGACCAAGAATGCATCTAGTTCTAAGTAAGGCTTCAGGAGTTGGCCGTTGACGACGAAGGGCTGTGCGTCAGGGGACAATTCTGATATAGCAATGCTTCCATTGTCACGCACTTCACATACTCGAAATGGCCCTGTCCACTTACTCTTTAATTTACCCGGAAATATCCGCAACTTTGCATCAAATAACCACACTTTCTGTCCAACATCGAAGGTCTTTTGTCTGATGTGCCGGTCATGCCAGCGTTTCACCTTCTCTTTGTACATCAAGGTGTTATCGTATGCATAGTCTCGGAATTCCAAGAGCCGGTTCAGATCATCTTTTCTCTTCTGACCACTTTTGTGCGAGTCCAAATTACAACTGTTGATTGCCCATAAAGACTTGTGAACTAATTCCACGGGCAGATGGCATGGTTTTCCATATACAAGACGATAGGGCGGCATGCCCAAGGGAGACTTGTAGGCGGTTCAGTAAGCCCATAGGACCGAGTCCAAGAGTTGAGACCAGTCCTTCCTGTTTGGCCTAACAAGTTTCTGCAGGATAGTCTTGACTTCTCTGTTTGATAGCTCCGCCATGCCATTGGTCTGAGGATGGTAAGGAGACGCGATACGATGATCGATGTCGTACTCCTTCGTTAACTTCTTGACCTCTTTGTTAATGAAGTGGCTACCCCCGTCTGATATGAGAATTTTCGGTATCCCGAACCGTGAAATGATGTTCTTCTTCAGAAACTGGCATACTGTTCGGCTGTCAGCGGCTCGAGCGGGGATAGCTTCAACCCAACGACTCACATAGTCGACAGCAAGAAGGATGTGCTCAAAACCTTGACTGTTAAGGAAAGGTCCCATGAAGTCAATGCCCCATGCATCAAAAACATCTGCTATCTGAATGATTTTCAGGGGCATTGAATCTTTGGCAGTAAGTGTACCTTTCGTTCTCTGACAGTCAGTACATCGCTTAACAAATTCAGCTGCATCCTTGAATAAAGTGGGCCACCAGAAGCCACACTGAAGAACTTTTGCTGCCGTACGATCTCCAGAGTGGTGTCCACCAGATTCGAGCGAGTGACAATGCTTGAGGACACTAGATTGCTCCGTCTGAGGGATGCACCTGTGCCAAATGCAATCCGCTCCTTCCCTGAATAACAGAGGGTCCTCCCATTGGTAGAATCGGATGGTCGACATGAATTTGTTCTTCTGATTTTTCGTCCAATCCGCAGGTGTTACCCCAGAGGCGAGGTAGTTGACTATATCTGCATACCAAGGAAGAGAATCTACTGCTAAGATGGCTTCGTCAGGAAAGGTTTCTATGATAGGTGCATTATTCAGAGGAGGCTCATGTTGCTCTATTCTGGAGAGATGGTCTGCTACCACATTCTGGACTCCAAACTTGTCCTTGATTTCCAAATCGAATTCCTGGAGGAGAAGGATCCAACGAATCAGTCTTGGCTTGGCATCCTTCTTCTGCTGTAGGTACCGGATAGCAGAGTGGTCTGTGAAAATTGTGACTTTTGATCCCAACAAATAGGACCTGAACTTCTCGAGGGCGAAAACCACAGCCAGCAATTCTTTCTCTGTCACAGTATAATTTCTTTGTGCTTCATCTAATGTTCTGCTGGCATAGTGAATGGAATAGGGCGCTTTGTCTTTCCTTTGCCCAAGAACCGCCCTGACTGCAAAGTCTGACGCATCGGTCATTATCTCAAAGGAAAGAGTCCAGTCGGGCGGCTGTAATATTGGAGTCTGAGTGATAAGCTCCTTCAACTGATTGAAAGCAAGGAGAACCGGCTGATCAACAATAAACACAGTCTCCTTGCACAAAAGTTCTGTCAGAGGTCGGGCAATGTGGCTGAAATCCTTGATGAATTGCCTATAGAATCCCACATGCCCCAGGAATGACCTTGATGAATCTGTGATTCATCACTTTAAAAGTTGAAAATAGAGTCTTGTTCCCGAGTAAATAGCAGCATATTTCCACTTATATCGCATAATTAGCATTCATGCATGCATAACTAATATCTGCATTTTAGCATTCATACTTGCATTAAATAAGAAGTCAAATTCACTTGTAAATATTCACATGTACATTAGCTAAAATACCTTATTTGTATTTATTTTATACTAACTCCGAATCCAATAAAATCAACTCCATAGTGTATATATTACTAACACTAATTAAAGAAAAATGTCAAAAAAATACTAACTTGTAAAATCACACAATAATACTCCAACCCAAGTTTGAAGACCTTAGACCTTAAAACGCACATATCTCTCTCATACGACCTCCGAATTAGGTCTACTCACTTTTAAAGTAATATAAATTCAAAGATCTTCGAAACAAGACCAATTTCATTAAAATCGGAGCTCGTATGCAAAACTTGGGTTTTGGGCCCCTTTTGTACATTGTACAAATTGACCGTTTTGCCCCTGTATTTTACCATTTCATTTTCTTGATTATTAAAAATCCAAAAAAAATAGATTAAGTTGTAAATATTCCTTTCATATTTTTCCTAACTTTATTTTGATTTTTCTCTTATTGAAAAATGACAAAAAAAATTACAAAAGATAAAATGCGGTATTTTATATCTATAAAGTACCACCCAAAAATATGTTTTACACAGACGATTTCATTTGATTTTTGGCCCTTAACGAAAGTTGTAGATCTCGTCGAGACGAGCAACTTTCGTGTTGATCACTTTTTAATCTAACCTCTTTTATTATTTCTTTTCGATTTTTCTTTGTATTTAGTTGCGGATTTTTCTCGGAGCGACACGTGGCATCTCCTGGAGTCGCCATATGTCGCCTCCTCATTCACCCACTTATACCATTCCTCTCCTTTATCCAAGGCCATTGGATGAGAGGGTCTCCATCAACGGTCAATACCCATTCCTCCCTCCACTCTCCCTTAACTTGAGGGAGAGGCCACATCTTCGACCACTCCCTCCCCCATCTTCTCCACTCCATCTCCCATCTCTCCCACTCTCTCCATGTCCTCTCCAACCTCCACCTTCTCATCTTTATAATACCCTCCACTCCTCCATTCATCCTCATCCGCCATTCTAGAGAAGTATAGGCCTAGCTCGCTCCTCCCCCTTGGTGACAGCTCCGGGTGTGGAGCTTGAGTCGACGACGACCTTTGCGCTTCAGGCGAGATCCAAGGGATCTTCCCTTGCCGCAGCTCCTTCTCGAGTTGCTCGAGCTCTGCATCGCCGCTGCATCGAGCGAAGACAGGAGCTCATCATCGAGCTTCTTCCCAGGCACCCATTCCATCTACAGGTAACTACATCACTTTCTTCTTCCTCATTACACCCCATTCTCTCTCTCCTCGATTCATCACCTTCCTCCTATTGAATCGCAAAACCGATCGCACTTCTACGGATAAATCACACGTTGCAAACGCAACGGTGATTTTTATTTATTTTTTGACGAAGTTTTATCAATCGATTAATCAGTTATTTAAGTCTGCTAAACAAATGCATGTGATTTTATGAAATCCCATGTTCTCTCCCTCCTCACGTTTCTTCTTCATCCGCTCATCTCCTCCGTCCTCCACGTCTCGCCTTCGCCCACGCCACCACCGCCGTCGCCGCTCGACACCGCCCCAACGTCCTTTGGTCGTGTGTCGGCCGTACTCTTCCCCGACAGAAGCAGCGGCCCCCCGCCTCCTTCCAGCTCAGGCTGCCACGCCTCCCTCCACCAGCGGCTTCGTGGGCTGGTCACCACTCCACCGCAACAACCAACTCCGGCCGCCGTGCACGCGGGCACAACAACCACCGCCGCAACCAGCGGCCGCAGAAGCCACACCCTTCTACTGTGCGCCATCGACTTCCTCCCTTGGAGGCACCACTGCAGCTCCCGTCAACAGCCCCACGCGCATCCATGCAAACAGTAGCAGCGCGCGCGGCCCTCCACCACCACAGGCCGCCATCCCTGCGCCGCCAGCGCGCGGCCTACGCGCTAGCCTCTAGGACCCTCCTCCTCCGCCAACGCGTGTGGCCGCGCGTCTTCTCCCCTGCCGCACTTCGCGCCTAGCCGCCAGCTCCTCGCCCGTGCGTGGACTCCAGCCGTCGTCATCCACCCGCGCGCCTCCTCTCGCCATCAAGCCGCCGATCGCCGTCGCCCCGTGCCCGTGAAGCTCCTCCACCGTGAAGCCTCTGTTTTGCATGCAAAACAGAGGAGGCAACATCGGAGAATAAAAAAAGGGACTTTGCAAAGGGGACACTTGCACCCCTTTGCAAGTTCTTAAAAAATTTTCAAGTTTCCGATTATTGCATGTAAGTCCCTATGCTTCATTTCAGCTCATATTTCTTTTCTCTGTATTGCATTCACACCCTTGCATTTGCACGTTTATTTTGTTGTCATTCTGTCATCAATTTTTAATTCTGAAAGTTGCATTGTGTAGCATAACTCTTGTTCTACCATTTTAGCACTTATTTGTATTTTTCTGATTTGCAGAGTATTTATTGAAATTAATTTGGTAGAAAATTGCAATATTTTGCCCATTTTGATTGTTTAATTTATTGCGCATTGCCTGCTTACCGAAAAATCTCTAAAAAATTGTAGTTAGTAGATCTAAGTTTATGCTACAACATATCCAAAATTCACATCATTTGCACGTGTAGTTTGTCATAGAAAGATTATTTAGTGAAAACTTTAATCGATTTTTAGTTAATCAACCGTGAAGTATTTTAAAGAAATTCAAATTGATTAGGATAGCTCTTAATCAGATCTATTTGTATTAATTTCGTTTCTGAGAAATATTATCATTTGGTAATTATTAAAATTGGTTTAGTTATTTTCACTAAAGTCTGTATATTTTATTATCCGTGCATCAGAAAATTCTAAAAAAATTAAGGTAGCTTAAGTTCATCCCATTTCATAATCTGGCTAAGTTTCATAATTTTTGGAATCAATTTGATCATATTTCTGATTTAACTTGTACGTTGGCCTGATTTTGCATGTGTCCCGCATAGAATTTAAAAAAGAACAAAAAAAAGACTTCTCGAAAATCCAACACTTGAAACTTACTAAAATCCACCTAAGGAGACAGATGCCTCCCTGAGTTCGACCTTGGACTTCACCAAGTAAAAAAATCACCGCTTGAAATTGACTCAAATATGATTTAAGTGGTTTTTGATTAGCCCCTCGTATGCGACTGCAACGAACACATCTAACTAATTTGGACATTAATTTGCTCGAATTAACCTAGGGTGCGGAGGCGGTTATCAAAATGGCGTCGTTGCCGGGGAGGCACGGCTTAGGTTAATTTTTAGTGATATTTTGAGTGTTTGATTTTTTTTCCCCGGGTAGTCTGACCCCCGGTTTTCTTGTAATTATTCTCTCTTTTATTTCTTTGCATCATTTTATTTTTGAGTCACTCTCTAACCTCACTATTTTTCTGTGCGAGGAACGCGAGGAGTCTTGGACGCTTCGACGATCGAGCATTTTAATTGAGTGATTAGAGAGGCATTGTAATTTTTTTTATTTTCTTTTTTTCGCATCATTTCCAACGGTTCCCGTTTGGGATCTCGCGCGTGTAAGTATAGTGGAACTGTGTCCCGTGTGCTGTGTGGATGAATGTAAATTAGCTTGCACTAGCGGCTCCCTGAGCCAATCTAGGAATTGCTTGTGCTCGTAATCATTAGGACCACACAACTCACTTAAAAGACGCACTTAGACCGCAGTACTTAGCCAAATTAATCTGTTCTACACGCTAATAGAACTGTCTGTCTAGGAGCGGCTTTCATCGCCTGCATTTGCATGTAGATAAAATTTTCAATTCTATTTTGCATCCTGCATAAAAAAAGCGAAGGGATCACTGTAAGTATTCTCTACTCAGCATACGCATCGTTGATTTTAACTTGCATCGGCTTTTCTCAATTTCCCCCTCTGATTTTCACATTTAAATTAAAAAGGAAATTGGAACTGTCCAATAGGCGTGCTATGTGGTTGACTTAATCAGTGATAACTTAACTTAAAATCGGGACTGCTAAACATTATTGACCAAAAAAAGGAATAAAATTTGAAAATTGTTTGCGGGAGATTAATCCCCAACCTTGTTTTCAGGCTGAGTGAGGGTACTGAGTGTGTGTAAACACCTTAAGGCAGAGCCCAAACCCCTGCCTTCCATATCACGTTCTGACTGATCCTAGCAAATATCACAAGTCGAATAATTTCAGATTCATTGACTAGTACCAAGTAGCCTCCGCCTGTCTCAGGTAGATAGGGGCGAAATTGTGGTACTTTGCGACAACCTGCCAGTAGCCCCCCAGGGTGAAGTTCCGGCCTTGTCAGCCTCCGCCTGCTTGCAGGTAGATAGGGGTGTGGTCTTTGAATCCATCGACTTGGGATAGGAGCGAAGAAAGGAAGGACCGGCGGTATCTTAGGCGACAGGTTAAACAGGGAAGACGCATCCGGCTCTGAGCCGACTTCCCTATAGGTCGCGTAATCCTTGCTATCTTGCTTGAAAATCACATTTAAAATCTACCAGATTAATTGGACTTGATTTCGTGTCCTTCACTGTGTTGAGTGTGAACTCGGGGTTTGCTCTTACGTTTGTCTTTGAGTCTGTCAGTGTGTGTATCCTGTGTAATTGCGTATTTTCTACCTCAATCTTCTTCCTTTCCTCTTCAAGATGTCGGGATATTGGTTCCCATACCTTGTGACCTCTGGTCAATGCTCCTTGACCATATACCGTTCATCTTCACCTTCCTCTTCTTCCATGTATCCTCCGCCATCCACGGGAGACCCTTATCCATGGTCGGTTTCACCTCAACCCGATTTCGAAGTCAGAACTTCGACTGACTTCTCCACTTCTTCGCATTTCTCACCTACTTCATATTCCCACACTCCAGATCCACTTCCATCTTGGGCTGACTGTCCTTATTCTCGAGAGCTTGCAGGAATCAACGAATCAAATGAAAAGCAAGCCACTGCTGAGACAGATGATTGGCAAAATTATATGCCCCCACATACTTCATTCTCACCTCAAGTAGGGACTATACAACAATTTACATATATGCATCCCGACTTGACCTTAGGGCATAACATGGTTGATCGAACAATCCGAATGGAGAGGACTGCACATAATGATTTTCCATACTTGATTGACTTTAGTGATCAAGCCTCCATTAACCAGCCTTCATTCGAAGAGCCTATACATTCACAAGAGTGGATTAATGAGATAGACTTACCAGTCCCCTGTTTATTGACTCCATCATGTGAGGCTCTGACTAATGTCTGCCATTCAGATGGTCCATACTCGACCCAGCATTACATGCCAGAGTCTAGGTATGTTGAGTATGAGACCCCCAATGTCTCAGCAGTATCCTCTAATTCAGCAGCACTCTCCCATGATTTGTCATGAGAATTTTGTGGAGGATGACATCTCTAAACTTATTAAGAAAAATGAATCATTTGGTAACGAGTTGAGAGATGTCATGGACATATTGCACTCAATTTCTTCCAGCTTGGGAATGATAGTGGAAAAGGAAGTAAGTAGATCTGATGTTGAAAACCAAGCAAACATTAGGGAACCCACACAAGGTGTACAGCTGGAGTCCATTCTATCTCCCTCTTCTACTAACCCCTTACCCTCCAATCCAGAGTCTGATCATGCATCCACCAAAAATACCCAAAAAATTGAAAAACCAAAAACTCACATAAAAAATGAAAATGAAAATGATTTAAAAAAGTTGGATCCTACCCTAAGGGAAGCACTCGATGAAGAATTGATTTTCAAACTTCCCTTAATAAAGGCCATAGATCACTTCCCCGACCTCAAACGATTTGTGAGAAGTAAATTGATGCCCAAGAGGTCGGGCAACAAGAGGACAAGGACTGAAAGACACATAGTGTCTATGGCCACCTCCTTGGTGATGGGGAGAAAGACCAAAAGCCGCAGAGTAAAGCGGTTGACCCGAGTTGAATGTGAAATCAAAGACACCATCTTTACCCATGCAAGAATCGATGACGACTCACCGATAAATATCCTCCCGACCTCTGTGTTTGACAAGCTCAAACTCAGGCCACTTAGAAAGTCAAGAGAGATTGTTCAGTTGGCTGATCGATCCATCAAACGGTCGAGAGGAAATATTTCAGTCATCGTTACTTTTCAAGGTGCTCTACTCCAGGTGGACTTCACGATCATTGACATTGAGCACCGAGGAGAGTTTTCCCAGTCTCCGATTATTCTCGGGAAGCCGTTCTTAGCCTTGGCTAAGGCGACTATAGATTGCGAGACTCGGGAAATCGATTTTACAGCATTGGGAGCGCTTCGACCTCATCCATTCTTTGATAAACTTTACTCTAAGGTGACCCGCACATCCGCTGACAGTCGTGACCATCGAGAGGAAGATGAGTCCCACCTCTCTACTACACTTGAGAGACCGATTGTCCGGACGACCATTGGATCAAAGACTCCCCACGCCTCCACGTCATCAACTGCTTGCACCACCACCGTGACAGCTTCTAAGGAGGACTCACGATCAGAAGCTGACATTGAGTCGGACATGATTTTTGCTGATTGTCTTGACCATTTCGATGATCCGACACAAGAGCCCAATAATGCCAAGCCGACTGAGACCACTAGAACCTTCCCGAGACATGTGCTGACCCTTCAGGAATATTACAATCTTTATGGTGACTCGTCTGATGAGGAACCCATAGTCAGCATCACACCACGACCCGGGCCTTCTAAGGAAACAACCCAGACAAAATTGACTCCACTTAAAAACACGATTGCTCCCTCTTCTAGTCGTCTATCTAGTGAGAGGAAGTCGAGAATTGATTCCTCGAGGTGTTCCCCCGAACCTCTCAAGGCGCATCGCTCTCCACTCCCTCTCAATGATTCAGGTTCTAGAAAACCGACACGCCGGAGAAGGAATTTTCGGAAGAGTCCTCATCTGGTCCGGACAAGGTGATTTATAAGAGTGAGCTCAGTTCGGTTGTTCTTAAGCCGTATCTAAGCAAGCAGCCGTGTGTCGACCCGTGTTGGACGATCCCTACACCTTACTATTATTCATCTGAGGACAATTCCGACAGCGACACATATGTATATTATCCACCTCCTCGCGTCCGCAAGAAGGTTCGTCACAAACCTTCTTAATTCTTGTATATTCTCACTCTTTCTTGTATATACTTTCTCTCCCTCCCTCCCCAGTGATTCGAATCACTCGTCCCAGTTCCATATCATTTCATGACTATACTTAGGATAACCAGATCCTAAGTATAGGGGGGAGAGTGACCCGCGTCTATTCATTGTACATCCTCCAGATCACATCGGTCCTCATACTCACTCATATCTTATACTTAGGCTGACCAGAGCCAAAGTATAGGGGGGACGACCGATGCCCACCGTGTATATATTCATCCATTTCCCCTCTTTTCCTCGTCCGCCCCAATTCTGAGCTTCTTCTGCACTTAGGTTGCCAGAGCCTAAGTATAGGGGGGCGGGACGACTTTTTGTTATTTTAGCTCTCCTACGCTTAGCCCGAGCTATGTCTTTTTAGTCGCTTTCGTGCTCTGAGGACATAGCACACGCTAAGTATAGGGGGCGTGTATATATTACATATATACTTTACCTATAGCTCGTACTTTCGCGTATTTTCGCGTATTTTTGTATATATTTTGCAATAATTACGGGTGGGTAAAAAAACAACAAAAAAATTTTTGTACTTGTGTAATACTTGTAAACCTTTTGTAGAAATTAAAAAAAATAAATTAATTAAAATTTGGTATACTTGTATAATATGTACTATATATAATACTTGTATAAAAAGTTGTAAAATTCTTGTAAAACATACCTTTGTAAAATTTTTTGTAAAATAGGATGTATATCAAAAAAAATCGTGTATACTATGTACAAATTATATCAACTAAAAATTGTTGTAAATAATAAAAAATTGTTGTAAACCAGAAAAATAAAACAAAATGCTTCTTATTTACTATTGCATATCATATTATCTTGCATTTTCAAAAAAAAAAGTATTACATTTCATTCATAGCATGTCATCTGCACCTCATCTGCATATCTTGCATATGCAAAGTGAAAATCTAGTGGGTTCTGAACCAAGTTATGAGTAGATATTAAGGATGGACTTGATTTGACCTTAATCCACCTAATTTCAGAGGAACCTTATAGGAACTGGAGTTAAGATTTCTCAGGTCAAGTGACTTAATTCTTTGAGTCCGCAAGTCTATGTTCACATGTCATCTTGATTAGTCTAAGTAGAATATCTCGTGCATACGTAGGATTCTTTTAGATAATGACCTAACTTGGACAAGCACTATGCACGTAGCTCTTCATTGATGAGGTGGTGAGGAGGTAGAATCCTTTAGCTTGGAGTAGCACACGGGTGGAAACATCCGTCCTCCTCTAGGGAGGGTAGTGCATCTCAACCTAGTCTGGTGGTGCTGACATCTAAGGACAGGATGCTGTGGGTTGCAATAATGCTTCAAAAGAGGGATAGTCTACTGGCTCAAGAGGAAAAACTCCTGATGTACATGCTGCACCTTGTATATAGTTTCAAAAAAAAGAGAGAAAAAGAAAAGAAAAAAAAGAAAAAAAATGCAAGAACTCCAGAAAAAAATAGACAGGCCAAAAAAAATATTGCCTGTTGGAGTATGTATATTAGCAAAGAAAATGCAGCTGGATGACTTGGCTACACTGGTCAGGCATCTCGGGATAGGTAGCTACACTGGCTACCGTCCATTCTTTTCTCTACCTCCTCCTCTTGAGCTGGTCGCACTTGAACTTAGAAGGGAATACCCCGCTCCTCGAGGAAAGAGTTACTGGACCGGGTTATTGAGTTACCTTGTTAGAGGAGGCTGGTTCTGAGCCATTTCTGATGTGAAGAGTTACATTTCACTTACACAGTACAAGTAAGAATCATAGTCATCAGAAATTTGCGTTTGAGGATTTGTTCTGACCTGACTATTGAGGAGTCTTGAATAGAAGACTTGTGGAACTCGAAGTCTGTTAGGTCTTAAGTTCAGGTCCTAATAAGGTTCCGCCACATAATTAATCCAAAGGTCGAGTCAAGCTCCATTTTTAACTTTTGTTCATGACCTTGGTATGGAACCCAAAATCATTTCACTATTGCATTTCATTTCAGTTGCTCGGGGACGAGCAAGGTTTAAGTATAGGGGGTTGATGAATATGTGATTCGTCACTTTAAAAGTTTAAAATAGAGTCTTGTTCCCGAGTAAATAGCAGCATATTTCCACTTATATCGCATAATTAGCATTCATGCATGCATAACTAATATCTGCATTTTAGCATTCATACTTGCATTAAATAAGAAGTCAAATTCACTTGTAAATATTCACATGCACATTAGCTAAAATACCTTATTTGTATTTATTTTATACTAACTCCGAATCCAATAAAATCAACTCCATAGTGTATATATTACTAACACTAATTAAAGAAAAATGTCAAAAAAATACTAACTTGTAAAATCACCCAATAAAACTCCAACCCAAGTTTGAAGACCTTAGACCTAAAAACGCACATATCTCTCTCATACGACCTCCGAATTAGGTCTACTCACTTTCAAAGTAATATAAATTCAAAGACCTTCGAAACAAGACCAATTTCATTAAAATCGGAGCTCGTATGCAAAACTTGGGTTTTGGGCCCCTTTTGTACATTGTTCAAATTGACCGTTTTGCCCCTGTATTTTACCATTTCATTTTCTTGATTATTAAAAATCCAAAAAAATTAGATTAAGTTGTAAATATTCCTTTCATATTTTTCCTAACTTTATTTTGATTTTTCTCTTATTGAAAAATGACAAAAAAATTACAAAAGATAAAATGTGGTATTTTATATCTATAAAGTACCACCCAAAAATACGTTTTACATAGACGATTTCATTTGATTTTCGGCCCTTAACAAAAGTTGTAGATCTCTTCGAGACGAGCAACTTTTGTTTTGATCACTTTTTAATCTAACCTCTTTTATTATTTCTTTTTGATTTTTCTTTGTATTTAGTTGCGGATTTTTCTCGGAGCGACACGTGGCATCTCCTGGAGTCGCCATATGTCGCCTCCTCATTCACCCACTTATACCATTCCTCTCCTTTATCCTGGGCCGTTGGATGAGAGGGTCTCCATCAACGGTCAATACCCATTCCTCCCTCCACTCTCCCTTAACTTGAGGGAGAGGCCACATCTTCGACCACTCCCTCCCCCATCTTCTCCACTCCATCTCCCATCTCTCCCACTCTATCCGTGTCCTCTCCAACCTCCACCTTCTCATCTTTATAATCCCCTCCACTCCTCCATTCATCCCTATCCGCCAATCTAGAGAAGTATAGGCCCAGCTCGCTCCTCCCCCTTGGTGACAGCTCCGGGTGTGGAGCTTGAGTCGACGACGACCTTTGCGCTTCAGGCGAGATCCAAGGGATCTTCCCTTGCCGCAGCTCCTTCTCGAGTTGCTCGAGCTCTGCATCGCCGCTGCATCGAGCGAAGACATGAGCTCATCATCGAGCTTCTTCCCAGGCACCCATTCCATCTACAGGTAACTACATCACTTTCTTCTTCCTCATTACACCACATTCTCTCTCTCCTCGATTCATCACCTTCCTCCTACTGAATCGCAAAACCGATCGCACTTCTACGGATAAATCCACGTTGCGAACGCAACGGTGATTTTTATTTATTTTTTCGACGAAATTTTATCAATCGATTAATCAGTTATTTAAGTCTGCTAAACAAATGCATGGGATTTTATGAAATCCCCTGTTCTCTCCCTCCTCACGTTTCTTCTTCATCCGCTCATCTCCTCCGTCCTCCACGTCTCGCCTTCGCCCACGCCACCACCGTCGTCGCCGCTCGACACCGCCCCAACGTCCTTTGGTCGTGTCTCGGCCGTACTCTTCCCCGACTGAAGCAGCGGCCCCCCGCCTCCTTCCAGCTCAGGCTGCCGCGCCTCCCTCCACCAGCGGCTTCGTGGGCTGGTCACCACTCCACCGCAACAACCAACTCCGGCCGCCGTGCACGCGGGCACAACAACCACCGCCGCAACCAGCGGCCGCAGAAGCCACACCCTTCTACTGTGCGCCATCGACTTCCTCCCATGGAGGCACCACTGCAGCTCCCGTCAACAGCCCCACGCGCATCCACGCAAACAGTAGCAGCGCGCGCGGCCCTCCGCCACCACCAGACCGCCATCTCTGCGCCGCCAGCGCGCGGCCTACGCGCCAGCCTCTAGGACCCTCCTCCTCCGCCAACGCGCGTGACCGCGCGTCTTCTCCCCTGCCGCACTTCGCGCCTAGCCGCCAGCTCCTCGCCCGTGCGTGGACTCCAGTCGTCGTCAGCCACCCGCGCGCCTCCTCTCGCCATCAAGCCGTCGATCGCCGTCGCCCTGTGCCCGTGAAGCTCCTCCACCGTGAAGCCTCTGTTTTGCATGCAAAATAGAGGAGGCAACATCGGAGAATAAAAAAAGGGACTTTGCAAAGGGGACACTTGCACCCCTGTGCAAGTTCTTAAAAAATTTTCAAGTTTCCGATTATTGCATGTAAGTCTCTGTGCTTCATTTCAGCTCATATTTCTTTTCTCTGTATTGCATTCACACCCTTGCATTTGCACGTTTATTTTGTTGTCATTCTGTCATCAATTTTTAATTCTGAAAGTTGCATTGTGTAGCATAACTCTTGTTCTACCATTTTAGCACTTATTTGTATTTTTCTGATTTGCAGAGTATTTATTGAAATTAATTTGGTGGAAAATTGCAATATTTTGCCCATTTTGATTGTTTAATTTATTGCGCATTGCCAGCTTATCGAAAAATCTCCAAAAAATTGTAGTTAGTAGATCTAAGTTTATGCTACAACATATCCAGAATTCACATCATTTGCACATGTAGTTTGTCATAGAAAAATTATTTAGTGAAAACATTAATCGATTTTTAGTTAATCAACCATGAAGTATTTTAACGAAATTCAAATTGATTTGGATAGCTCTTAATCAGATCTATTTGTATTAATTTCGTTTCTGAGAAATATTATCGTTTGGTGACTATTAAAATTGATTTAGTTATTTTCACTAAAGTCTGCATATTTTATTATCCGTGCATCAGAAAATTCTAAAAAAATTAAGGTAGCTTAAGTTCATCCCATTTCATAATCTGGCCAAGTTTCATAATTTTTGGAATCAATTTGATCATATTTCTGATTTAACTTGTACGTTGGCCTGATTTTGCATGTGTCCCGCATAGAAATTAAAAAAGAACAAAAAAAGACTTCTCGAAAATCTAACACTTGAAACTTGCTAAAATCCACCTAAGGAGACAGATGCCTCCCTGAGTTCGACCTTGGACTTCACCAAGTAAAAAAATCACCGCTTGAAATTGACTCAAATCTGATTTTAGTGGTTTTTGCATAGCCCCTCGTATCCGACTGCAACGAACACATCTAATTAATTTGGGCATTAATTTGCTCGAATTAACCTAGGGTGCGGAGACTGTTTTGCAAATAAATAAACTTAGAAGGAAAAAGATGCAATGTTCACAAAAATAAAATAAAAGACAAAATGGACCTCTTCTTTTTCTCTTCTCAACGCTAGGGTTCAAGGACGCGGAGGCACTTGGACGGTGGCCACGCGAGGAGGCGGGGCGGCACGCGGGGCTGCCCGGCGGAGGACTCGCTGGCGGTGCGAGGAGGGTGGCTTGGCGCGCGGGGACTGCTGCGTGAGGTGCTGCACCACGCGGAGGGGCGGCGGCGCTACGTGTCGTGCGAGGAGCGTGCGCTGGCGGTGGCGGTCGGGGGTGCTGCTCGATGGGCGACAGTGGCCTGGCGGACTTGGGTCGTCGACGGTGGCGGCGCGGACGGCTGGGGAGCGCGCGCGAGGAGGAAGGGGCGCTGGGCGTGGCCCACGCGCGGAGGAGAAGTGCCCAGCCGCACGTACGAGGTGCGCGAGGCTCAGAGGACGGGAGGCGAGGTGGCTGGGCCGCGCTGGCGACATCGGAGGGAGGCGCGTCGAGGGGCGGTGCCGAAGCTAGGATGCGCTCGCGGTCGGAGGGGGCAGCGGAGGCGCGTTGGCGGCGGCAACCGCACGAGGACTGCAGCCGACGAGGACCTGTAACCTTTTGTTTTTTTTTTGTTTTTTTTGTTTTTGCAATTTTTTTCTTTATATTTTGTAAACAGGAATGAAGATGGGGAATGTAATGGAGAAAGATGTGGTGTGTGATGATTGTGAATGTATGGTGAAAATATAATGATTTGATGATGATGTTTGGTGAAAATAAATGCAATGATATTTGTGGTTGTGATGGTGATAATGAAATGATATGGTGATAATAATGGTGATCAACAAGAAGAAAATAATGTTAGATAAAAAAATGGAATGATAAGGGAATGATAGAAAATACGTACCTGCAGTTCGCCGGATTTTGGAGCCACGATGTGCGGCTTCCGTTGTGGTGGCCTCGATCCGATTTGGCGATCGAAATCGGAGAAGCTCCGTGAGCTTGGCTGGCAACTCACTACGCAGGGATTAACCGCAGATCTCGCCTTGAGGTTGTCGTCGCTCGACTCGTCTCCTGCAGCTGTCACCTGAAGGTTAAAGGGGCTCGACCTCACTTCTCTCGAAAACGACGGATGATGATGAATGGAGGAGTGGAAGAGAATATAAAGAGGAGGAGGAGGAGGTTGGAGAAGGATGGAGAGAGTGGGATAGTGGGGAGTTATTGGCTTGGAGTGGAAGAAAAGAAAGGGGAGAAGAAGTAAAAGGGGAATAAAAATAAATATTAAATATAGTAATATAGTAGGCTACTAAAAATAATTAAAATAATAATAATAAAATAATAATAATAATAAATCCGAAAATAATAAAATAAATTCGAAAATAATAAAATAAAGGGGTGACATGTGGCGGCTCCAGGAGCTGCCACATGTCGCTCCTAGAAAATTCAAAAATTAAATGTAAAGAAAAATAAAAAAGAAATAACAAAAGGGATTAAATCAAAAAGTGATCAACACGAAAGTTGCTCGTCTCGACGAGATCTACAACTTTCATGAAGGTCCAAAAATCAAACGAGATCATCTGTATAAAAATGTATATTTGGGTGGTACCTTATAGATATAAAATACCACATTTTTCCTTTTGTATTTTTTGTCATTTTTAAAAGAGAGAAAAATCAAAATAAAAAATAGAGAAAATATGAGGAGAATATTTACAACTTAATCTAATTTTTTGGGATTTTTAATAATTAAGAAAATGAAATGGTAAAATACATGGGAAAAACGGTCAATTTGTACAATATACAAAAGGGCTCAAAACCCAAGTTTTGCATACGAGCTCCGATTTTAATGAAATTGGTCTTGTTTCGAAGGCCTCTGAATGTATATTACTTTAAAAGTGAGTAAATCTTATTCGGAGGTTGTATAAGAGAGATAAGTGAGTTTTAAGGTTCATGGTTTCAAACTTAGATTGGGATTTTATTGGTCAATTTTACAAGTCAGTATTTTTTGGATATTTTTCCTTTATTAGTGTTAGTCATATATACACTATGGGGTTGATTTTATTGGATTTGAAGTTAGTATAAAATATATACAAATAAGGTATTTTATCTAATATACAGGTGAATATTTACAAGTGAAATTGGCTTCTTATTAAATGCAAGTATGAATGCTAAAATGCAGATATTATGCTTGCATGCATGAATGCTAATTTTACAATATAAAGGGAAATATGCATCTATTTACTCGGGAACAAGACTCTGTTTTCAACTTTTAGAGTGATGAATCACAGATTCATCAACCCCCTATACTTAAACCTTGCTCGTCCCCGAGCAACTAAAATGAAATGAAAGAGTGAAATGATTTTGCGTTCCATACCAAGGTCATGAACAAAAGTTGAAAATGGAGCTTGACTCGACCTTTGGATTAATTGTGTGGCGGAACCTTATTGGGACCTGAACTTAAGACCTAACAGACTTCAAGTTCCACAAGTCTTCTATTCAAGACGCCTTAACAGTCAGGTCAGAACAAATCCTCAAACGCAAATTTCAGATGACTATGATTCTTACTTGTACTGTGTAAGTGAAATGTAACTCTTCACATCAGAAATGGCTCAGAACCAGCCTCCTCTAACAAGGTAACTCAATAACCCAGTCCAGTAACTCTTTCCTCGAGGAGCGGGGTATTCCCTTCTAAGTTCAAGTACGACCAACTCAAGAGGAGGGGGTAGAGAAAAGAATGGACGGTGGCCAGTGTAGCTACCTATCCCGGGATGCCCGACCAGTGTAGCCAAGTCATCCAGCTGCATTTTCTTTGCTAATATACATACTCCGACAGGTATTATTTTTTTTCACTTGGACCTGTCTGATTTTTTTGGAGTTCTTGCATTTTTTCTTTTTTTTCCTTTTTTTTAGAACTATATACAAGGTGCAGCATGTACATCAGGAGTTTTTCTTCTTGATCCAGTAGACTATCCCTCTTTTGAAGCATTATTGCAACCCACAACATCCTGTCCATAGATGTCAACACCACCAGACTAGGTTAAGATGCACTACCCTCCCTAGAGGAGGACGGATGTTTCCACCCGTGCGCTACTCCAAGCTAAAGGATTCTACCTCCTGACCACCTCATCAATGAAGAGCTACGTGCATTGTGCTTGTCCAAGTTAGGTCATTATCTAAAAAGAATCATGCGTGTGCACGAGATATTCTACTTAGACTAATCAAGATGACATGTGAACATAGACTTGCGGACTCAAAGAATTAAGTCACTTGACCTGAGAAAAGTTAACTCCAGTTCCTATAAGGTTCCTCTGAAATTAGGTGGATTAAGGTCAAATCAAGTCCATCCTCAATATCTACTCATAACTTGGTTCAGAACCCACTAGCTTTTCACTTTGCATATGCAAGATATGCAGATGATGTGCAGATGACATGCTATGAATGAAATGCAAGACTTTTTTTTTGGAAATGCAAGATAATATGCAAGAGTAAATAAGAAGCCTTTTTGTTTTATTTTTTTTGTTGTTTTTTTGGGTATACCTCCTATGTTACAACAATTTACAAGAGTTTATAAGCATTATACAAGTTATACAAGTGTTATACAATATACAAGTATACATGTTTTTTCAATTTTATACAAAAGATTTCCAATTATTATACAATTACAAATTTTTTTTCAACTTTTACCCACCCGTAATTATTGCAAAAATATATACAAAAATACGCGAAAATACGCGAAAGTACGAGCTATGGGTAAAGTATATATGTAATATATACACGCCCCCCTATACTTAGCGTGTGCTATATCCTCATAGCACGAAAGCGACTAAAAAGACATAGCTCGGGCTAAGCGTAGGAGAGCTAAAATAACAAAAAGTATAGAAGTCGTCCCGCCCCCCTATACTTAGGCTTTGGCAGCCTAAGTGTAGAAGAAGATCAGAAATGGGGCGGACGAGGAAAAGAGGGGAAATGGATGAATATATACACGGCGGGCATCGGTCCCCCCTATACTTAGGCTATGGTCAGCCTAAGTATAGGACAGGAGTGAGTATGAGGATCGATGTGATCTGGAGGATGTACAATAAATAATGAAGAGACTCGGGTCACTCTCCCCCCTATACTTAGGATCTGATCATCCTAAGTATAGCCATAAAATGAAATGATATGGAGCCGGGGCGAGTGATTCGAATCACTGGAGAGGGAGAAAAAATATATATACAAGGAGAATAGAGAATATACAAGGATTAAGATGGTTTGTGACGAACCTTCTTGCGGACACGAGGAGGTGGATAATATACATATGTGTCGCTGTCGAAATCGTCCTCAGATGAATAATAGTGAGGTGTAGGGATCGTCCAACGAGGGTCAACACACGGCTGCTTGCTTAGATACGGCTTAAGAACAGCCGAACTGAGCTCACTCATATAAATCACCTTGTCCGGACCCGATGAGGATTCCTCTGAAACTTCCTTCTCCGGAATGTTGAAGGAAATTTTCTTAGTCGGTTTTCTAGAACCTGAATCATAGAGAAGGAGATGAGAGCGATGCGCCTTGAGAGGTTCGGGGGAACACCTCGAGGAATCAATTCTCGACTTCCTCTCACTAGATAGCCGACTAGAAGAAGGAACAACCGTGTTTTTATGTGGGGTCAATTTAGTCTTGGTTGTTTCCTTTGAAGGTCCAAGATGTGGTGCGGTGCTGACCATGGGTTCCTCATCATACGAGTCACCATATAGATTATAATATTCCTGAAGGGTCAGCACATGTCTTGGAAAGGTGCTAGTGGTCTCAGTTGGCTTGGAATTATTGGGCTCTTGTGTCGGATCATCAAAATGATCAAGGCAATCAACAAAGGTCGTATCCGACTTAATGATAGCTTCTGGTCGTGATTCCTCCTTAGAAGCTGTCACGGTGGTGGTGCAAGCAGTTGATGAAGTGGAGGTGTGGGGAGTCTCAGAACCAACGGTCGTCCGGGCAGTCGGACTCTCAGGTGTAGCAGAGAGGTGGGACTCATCTACCTCTTGATGGTCACGACTATCAGCGGATGTGTGTGGTACCTTAGAGTAAAGTGTATCAAAGAATGGGTGAGGTCGGAGTGCTCCCAATGCTGAAAAATCGATCTCCCGAGTCTCGCAACCTATAGTCGCCTTAGCCAAGGCTAAGAACGATTTCCCAAGAATAATAGGAGACTGGGTGAACTCTCCTCGGTGCTCGATGTCAATGATCGTGAAGTCCACCTGGAGTAGAGCACCTTGGAAAGTAACGATGACTAAAATATTTCCTCTAGACCGTTTGATGGATCGATCAACTAGTTGAACGATCTCTCTCGACTTCCTAATTAGCCTGAGTTTGAGCTTGTCAAACACAGAGGTCGGGAGGATATTTATCGGAGAGTCATCATCGATTCTTGCAAGGGTAAAGATAGTATCCTTGATTTCACATTCAACCCTAGGCAACCGCTTCACTCTGCGGCTTTTGGTCTTTCTCCCCATCACCAAGGAGGTGGCCATAGACACTATGTGTCTTTCAGTCCTAGTCCTCTTATTGCCCGACCTCTTGGGCATCAATTTACTTCTCACAAATCGTTTGAGGTTGGGAAAGTGATCTATGGCCTTTATTAAGGGAAGTTTGAAAATCAATTCCTCATCGAGTGCTTCCCTTAGGGCAGGATCCAATTTTTTTAGGTCTTTTTCATTTTCAATTTTTATGTGATTTTTTTGGTTTTTCAATTTTTTTGGTATTTTGGATAGATGCATGATCAGATTCTGGATTGAAGGGTAAGTGGTTAGTAGAAGAGGGAGGTATAATGGACTCCAGTTGTACAGACGGTGTGGGTTCCCTGATACTCGCTCGGTTTTCAACATCAAATCTACTTACTTCCTTTTCCACTATCATTCCCAAGCTGGAAGAAATTGAGTGCAATATGTCCATGACATCTCTCAACTCGTTACCAAATGATTCATTTTTCTCAATAAGTATGGAAATGTCATCCTCCAAAATATTCTCATGACAAATCATGGGAGAGTTCTGCTTAATTGGAGGAGACTGCTGAGATGTTGAGGTCTCATACTCAACATACCTAGACTCTGGCATGTAATGCTGGGTCGAGTATGGACTATCCAACTGACAAATATTGGTCGGAGCCTCATATGATGAAATAGGGACTGATAAGTCTAGCTCATGAGTCCAATCTTGTAAATATATAGGCTCTTCGAATGAAGGTTGGTTAATAGAGGCTTGATCACTAAAGTCAAACAAGTCTGGAAAATCATGATGTGCAGGCCTCTCCATTCGGGTTGTTCGATCGACCATGTTATGCCCTAAGGTCAAGTCAGGATGTATATATGTGAATTCTTGTCTGGTCCCTACTTGAGGTGAGAATGAAGTATGCGGGGGCATATAATCTTGCCAATCATCTATCTCAGCAGTGGCTTGCTCTTCATTTGATTCTTTGATTCCTGTAAGCTCTCGAGAATAAGGACAGTCAGCCCAAGATGGAAGTGGATCCAGAATGTCAGAATATGGAGTAGGTGAGAAATGCGAAGAAGTGGAGAAGTCAGTTGGAGTTCTGACTTCATGATCGGGTTGAGGAGGAGCCGACCACAGGTAAGGGTCTCCCGTGGATGGTGGAGGAGAAAGCGAAGATGAACGGTATATGGTCGAGGAGGAGTGACCAGAGGTCACAGAGTATGGGGACCAATATCCTGACATCTTGAGGAGGAAATGATGAATGCAAGAAGATTGAGGTAGAAAATGTGCAATTACACAGGATAACACACACGGACAGACACAAAGACAAACACAAGAGCAAGCCCCAAGTTCACACTCAACACGGTGAAGGACCCGAAACCGAGTCCGATTAATCTGGTTAATTTTAAGTGTGATTTTTCAAGCAAGAAAGCAAGGATTTACGCGGCCTATAGGGAAGTCGGCTCAAAGCCGGATGCGTCTTCCCTGTTTAACCTGTCGCCTAAGATACCGCTGGTCCTTCCTTTCTTCGCTCCTATCCCAAGTCGATGGATTCAATGACCACACCCCTATCTACCTGCAAGCAGGCGGAGGCTGACAAGGCCGGAACTTCACCCCGGGGGGTTACTGGCAACTTGTCGCAAAGTACCACAATTTCGCCCCTATCTACCTGAGACAGGCGGCGGCTACTTGGTACTGGTCAGTGAATCTGAAATTATTCGACTTGTGATATTTGCTAGGATTAGTTGGAACGTGATATGGAAGGCAGGGATTTGGGCTCTGCCTTAAGTTGTTCAACCACACTCAAGTACCCTCACTCAGCCTGAAAACAAGGTCGGGGTTACTCTCCCGCAAACAAGGGTTAATTTTAGTTATTTTTTTGGTCCAATTCAATTAGCAGTCCCAATTTTAGAGATTAGTTATCACTGATATTAATCCACACAAGCAATCACGTCTACCGTCCAGTCCCAATTCCTTTATCCTAGGTTAGAAAATCGAGAGAGAGAATCGGAAAAAAGCCGATGTGATCGAGAAAACGATAATGAATGCTTGAGTAAGAAGACTTACAGTGCCTCCAGCTCTCCTGCATGATGCAGTACTGAATTGAAATTTGACACTATATACAAATGCAAACGAGAAAAGCTGCTCCTAGACAGGCAGTTCTATTATCGAGTGAAGAACAGATTATTTTTGGCTAAGTTCTGCGATCTAAGTGCGTCTTTTAAGTGCAATGTGTGGTCCTAAAGAATTACGAGCACAAGCAAATCCTATAGTGGCTCGAGGAGCCGCTAGTGCAAGCCTAGTCTAAAATTCAATCCACACAGCACACGGGGACACGGTTCCACTATCTTTACACACGCGAGAACCCAAACGGGAACCGCTGTAAATGCAGACAATTTTTACAAGTTAAAAAAAATGAAAAATTCTTCTGGCGTCTCAACAGCCGACTTGATCCACGAATCGTCGGCCTCCAATGCACTTCGAGATGCACCGACTTCAAGAAAGCCGCTCCAAGTCCACCGGGCCCTCGCATAAAAAGATATAAAAATGTCAGAGAGATAAAAAAAATTAAAAAAAATAATTGAAGAAAGGAAAAAATAGAATAATTACAAGGTGGTTCGGGGATCAGACTACCCGAGTGACCAGAAAACCTAAATCTAATTTTCTAAGGTGATCCTAAGACGTTTGCCTCCCCGGCAACGGCGCCATTTGACGACCGCGAAAATCTACCCTTTTAATGTGGTCTGATTAGACTAGTGCGTTGCAGTCGGATAGATCCGCGTCGATCAAAAATTAACTGCACAACTCGATGAATAGTCGAATGAAATTAAGATGCGGTTTTATGTTTATTTAGCCTGGGCAAGCCCCAGGGTCGACTCAAGGAGGTAAAGGAACAACTCGGGATCAAGTTAGATGGATTAGATTGCGGTTTTCCAAGTGGGATTTTTTTAGTATTTTTTTATGTGATAAAAAATGCCAATGCACAAATACGGATGAATTAGGTTATTAAGAAAACGATCACTTAGCGAAATTTAATTTTTGATGTCAAATTGATTCAAATCAGCCAAATTGTAATTTTCCTAAGAACCTAATCCCACAATGAATGCAAAATGGATTTTTTTTGTAATTTTTGGGTTAAAAGTGCACAAATGAAAAATGAAAATTTTTTTGGGGTTTTTATACAATTTTTCATGCAAATGATATGAAAAAATTATGAAAAATTTACTGGAAGATAAATATGATGAAATGAAGCTACACTAATTTTTTTAGAATTTTTTGATACTTTTTGATTTTTTTTGTTAATTTTTTACAGAAAATAGAGCGACTGCGGGTATTTAATTCCTAATTAATTCACGAAATCAAATTATCCAGAGATTGATTTATCTCAAATAGATATTTTAATGATGAATACAGGAGAGTTGAAATTTCTCAAAAATATTATTCGTGGAATTAATTAAAAATCATCTACAGAAATCACTCTAAAATTTATTTTTTGCAAACGACAACTCCTAATTGAACGAAATTTGGACTGTAATCAGAGCACATTCAGAGGCATCATTGATAATTTTTTCATAATTTTTGAATCAATAAATATGGCTGTGTAAATTTCAGAGCATAAAAGGGTAAAATATCTTTGATTTTTACTCTCCGATTTTTTTTAAAAATTTGATGCTCACAAAAATATAAATAAATAGCCACAAGATAAAGAATTAGATTCTCTACAACATGCTATTTTTGATAAAAAAAAATTGATGCAAAAATATTGTCCAAATTAATGTTCAAACGCAGGGGTGTCAATGCAATACAGAATTAAAATGAAATGAACTGAAATATGGACATGGACTGTTTTGCAAATAAATAAACTTAGAAGGAAAAAGATGCAATGTTCACAAAAATAAAATAAAAGACAAAATGGACCTCTTCTTTTTCTCTTCTCCACGCTAGGGTTCAAGGACGCGGAGGCACTTGGATGGCGGCCACGCGAGGAGGCGGGGCGGCGCGCGGGGCTGCCTGGCAGAGGACTCGCTGGCGGCGCGCGGGGCTGCCCGGCGGAGGACTCGCTGGCGGCGCGAGGAGGGCGGCTTGGCGAGCGAGGACTGCTGCGCGAGGTGCTGCACCACGCGGAGGGGCGGCGGCGCTACGTGTTGCGCGAGGAGCGCGCGCTGGCGGTGGCGGTCGGGGGTGCTGCTCGATGGGCGATAGTGGCCTGGCGGACTTGGGTCGTCGACGGTGGCGGCGCGGGCGGCTGGGGAGCGCGCGCGAGGAGGAAGGGGCGTTGGGCGTGGCCCACGCGCGGAGGAGAAGTGCCCAGCCGCGCGTACAGGGTACGCGAGGCTCAGAGGACGGGAGGCGAGGTGGCTGGGCCGCGCTGGCTACGTCGGAGGGAGGCGCGTCGAGGGGCGGTGCCGGAGCTGGGATGCGCTCGCGGCCGGAGGGGGCAGCGGAGGCGCGTTGGCGGGGGCAACCGCACGAGGACTGCAGCTGACGAGGACCTCTAACCTTTTGTTTTTTTTGTTTTTTTTTGTTTTTGCAATTTTTTTCTTTATATTTTGTAAACAGGAATGAAGATGGGGAATGTAATGGAGAAAGATGTGGTGTGTGATGATTGTGAATGTATGGTGAAAATATAATGATTTGATGATGATGTTTGGTGAAAATAAATGCAATGATATTTGTGGTTGTGATGGTGATAATGAAATGATATGGTGATAATAATGGTGATCAACAAGAAGAAAATAATGTTAGATAAAAAAATGAAATGACAAGGGAATGATAGAAAATACGTACCTGTGGTTTGCCGGATTTTGGAGCCACGATGTGCGGCTTCCGTTGTGGTGGCCTCGATCCGATTTAGCGATCGAATTCGGAGAAGCTCCGTGAGCTTGGCTGACAACTCACTACGCGGGGATTAACCATGGATCTCGCCTTGAGGTTGTCATCGCTCGACTCGTCTTCTGCAGCTGTCACCTGAAGGTTAAAGGGGCTCGACCTCACTTCTCTCGAAAACGGCGGATGATGATGAATGGAGGAGTGGAAGAGAATATAAAGAGGAGGAGGAGGTTGGAGAAGGATGGAGAGAGTGGGGTAGTGGGGAGTTATTGGCTTGGAGTGGAAGAAAAGAAAGGGGAGAAGAAGTAAAAGGGGAATAAAAATAAATATTAAATATAGTAATATAGTAGGCTACTAAAAATAATTATAATAATAATAATAAAATAATAATAATAATAATAATAATAAATCCGAAAATAATAAAATAAATTCGAAAATAATAAAATAAAGGGGTGACATGTGGCGGCTCCAGGAGCTGCCACATGTCGCTCCTAGAAAATTCAAAAATTAAATGTAAAGAAAAATAAAAAAGAAATAACAAAAGGGATTAAATCAAAAAGTGATCAACACAAAAGTTGCTCGTCTCGACGAGATCTACAACTTTTGTGAAGGTCCGAAAATCAAACGAGATCATCTGTACAAAAATGTATTTTTGGGTGGTACCTTATAGATATAAAATACCACATTTTTCCTTTTGTATTTTTTTTGTCATTTTTAAAAGAGAGAAAAATCAAAATAAAAAATAGAGAAAATATGAGGAGAATATTTACAACTTAATCTAATTTTTTTGGATTTTTTATAATTAAGAAAATGAAATGGTAAAATACAGGGGCAAAACGGTCAATTTGTACAATATACAAAAGGGCCTAAAACCCAAGTTTTGCATACGAGCTCCGATTTAAATGAAATTGGTCTTGTTTCGAAGGTCTCTGAATTTATATTACTTTAAAAGTGAGTAGACCTTATTCGGAGGTTGTATGAGAGAGATAAGTGAGTTTTAAGGTTCATGGTTTCAAACTTAGATTGGGATTTTATTGGTCAATTTTACAAGTCAGTATTTTTTGGATATTTTTCCTTTATTAGTGTTAGTCATATATACACTATGGAGTTGATTTTATTGGATTTGAAGTTAGTATAAAATATATACAAATAAGGTATTTTATCTAATATACAGGTGAATATTTACAAGTGAAATTGGCTTCTTATTTAATGCAAGTATGAATGCTAAAATGCAGATATTATGCTTGCATGCATGAATGCTAATTTTACAATATAAAGGGAAATATGCATCTATTTACTCGGGAACAAGACTCTATTTTCAACTTTTAGAGTGATGAATCACATATTCATCAACCTCACATTCTTCACTGACTGAGGTGGCTGAAGATTTGAAATGACATCCACCTTTGCCGGGTCGACTTCCATGCCACGTTTGGAAACGATGTGGCCCAGCACAATGCCTTCAGTGACCATAAAGTGGCTCTTTTCCCATGAAAGTACTAAATTGACTTCACGGCTCTTCTAAAGCACTCTGTCTAGGTGCTCAAGACAAGAATCGAAACTATCACCATAGACAGAGAAGTCGTCCATGAACACCTCGAGAAAACTGCCTACCATCTCGGCGAAGACTGCTAACATGCATCTTTGGAAGGTTGCAGGTGCATTGCACAAACCAAATGGCATTCTCTTGAAGGCGTAGGTGTCGAACGGGCAGGTGAAGGTAGTCTTCTCTTGATCTTCCGGGGCGATTGCCACTTGGTTTTACCCGGAGTACCCATCCAAACAGCAGAAGAACTCCTTGCCTGCTAATCTTTCCAGAACTTGATCAATGAACGGCAAGGGAAAGTGGTCCTTCTTGGTTGCTGCATTAAGACGGCGGCAGTCAACACACACCCGCCAGGATGTTGGTACCCGAGTGGAAATTTCCTCTCCTTTGTCATTTGTAACCACGGTAAGCCCGGATTTCTTTGGAACTACATGCAGTGGGCTTACCCATTTTGAGTCGGAGATGGGATAGATAAAGCATGCGTCACACCATTTTGTTATTTCCTTCATGACGACGTCCTGAAGGTTAGGGTTCAGCCTTCTTTGGAATTCGCGGGACGGCTTGGCATCTTCTTCTAGATAGATGTGGTGTGAACACAAGGCTGGATTTATCCCTCGGAGGTCTGATACGCTCCAACCAAGTGCCTTGCGGTTCTTTTCTAGAACCTCGAGAAGACGAGATTCCTGATCCGAAGTCAGCCTGCTGTTGATGATAACCGGATACATCTGTTCTTCACCCGCAAGGAAAGCATACTTTAGGCCTGCCGGAAGTGGCTTGAGTTCTGATTTTGACCTGTCCACTCTATCTGTCACTTCAGATACCATGCTGGTGGTGGGATGCACTTCTTTGAGATATTTACCATCCTCATCATCTTGTTGAGATCCTGGTGATGTGCTGAATGGGTCTGCGATAAGCTGATCGTGTTCGGTCTGGAGTGACTGCTCGAAGAGATGCGCCTGCATCTGAGAATCTGTCTCCCATGAATCGTCGGAGCATACGCTGACTGCGCTTTTCGAGCCTTCCTCAAGAGTGAGGATTTCTCGGGTCATGGATCGTCCAATGACAAGCATGGATCTCTGATATCTGCAATAAAATCACAGTCGGCTTCGGATGCTGCCTGGCTCTCATCAGTTGTGGCATTCGGCTCTCTGTTCATGTTTATCGTGATCTGTTGGGTGTTCGAGCTGAAAGTAATCCTCCCGGACCTGTAATCAACCACGGCACCTGAAGTACGAAGGAATGTCTACCAAGGATGATAGGGGTCTGGAGTAGGGGTGCAGGCGAGTCCATATCAAGGACTACAAAGTCAGCTGGGAATTTCATTTCCTGCACTTTGACTATTACGTCTTCCAAAAGACCTCGGGGCCGCTTGACGGATCGGTCAGCGAACTGAAGGATCAAGCGTGTCTGCTTGAGCGGTCCCAGTCCGAATTCTTACATTATGGACGAGGGCAGCAGGTTGATGGAAGATCCACTGTCAAGGAGAGTACGCTCGAAGACCTGGTCAAAAATCTCACAATTGATCAGAGGCGCTCCTGTATCTTGTTTCTTCTGGGGGAGATTGCTGATAGCTGCTACCGTGGCCAAGGTGAGGACATGCCTCTCGACTTGCTGGCGTCTGTTTTCTTGCACTGAGCGACGCCTGTTAGTACATGCCTCTTTCAGTCCCTTCTTCATAGCTGGCATGTATTCCACGGCCTTCAACAAGGGAATCTCAACAGTCAATTTATCTAAGATCTCCACAACATCTGGATCAGACAATGCCTTTTTCGTTTTGCAATTTTTTTGGATTTTTGTATTGCATGAGGAAAAGGAATATTTACATCGCTGGCAGGAAAATGAGAGTTCTTATTTACATCAAAATCATCGCCCAAAGAATGTTGTACATCCGAACTACAAAAAGGAGTACGCTCTGTATCTGGACATGCTGGTGCTGCAGGGCGATCAAAAAGTAAAGCGTCTGCTCCGTCGGCTAGCGAGGGATCGGCTGCTGCTGGCGGCTCCTCCAATGCTGGAGCGGCTTCGTTTCGGCTACAAGCTTCTTTTTATTGTTTTTGCTTTTGCTGATTTTTTTGTATTTTCTACTGAGGCTGCTGGTGACATGGCACGATAGCTGGACTGGCTTCTCCTTCTTCTTCCTCCTTACCCGCCCCTGGAGCTGGCACGGCTGATGCGGAAGATGACGATCCACTTGTTTCTTTATTCACCCCACTTCTGGTAGCAGGCGGAGGCAAGGCCCTACCGCTCCTGAGAGTAACAGCATTAGAATAAACAGTCATATCATTACCAGACACGGACAGGACATCACATTCTACCAGCTCTTTCTTTTTGAAATTATTGGGGTTGGCTTCGACCTGCGCCGGAATGGTAGTTCGGGTGGCGGTTAGGTCATCAAGCCGCTTGGTCATATCCGTTAGCCCTTGGCAAGCTGGGCCAGACAATCCATGGTGGGGTTTGCAGGGGGTACTTCTGATGGTTCAGCGTGCAGACCACGCTGCTGTTGGTTGGATGAGTGTGGAGGTTGTTGCTGGTGGTGTTGCGATGGTGCAGGAAGTTGAAGTTGTTGGTACGAGGAAGGAGGATACTGTTGGTATTGTTGAGAGGGGGCAGCCGCGTACTGGTGATACAGCTGTGGGTGGCGGTATTGCGGCTGCTGCTGGTAAGGAAAATTCTGCCTCCATTGATGTGCAAACTGGGGAGGCTGCTGATACGGTTGGTGAGGCTGAGAGGATTGTCCAAAACGACCACCCTGAGGTTGGTGGTATTGCCGATTGGCAAATTGCTAACCCTGGGGTTGTCCCTGAGGACGGGTCGGCTGTGCATCATTAGCCCATACCCCGTTCACTTCCTGAATCAGGGGTGGTGGTGGGAAGACTGGATCAGGTCCGAAGAGAAACTCTGGCTGGTACACGACCATCTGCTGCTGCGGCGGGCCCTGGTCGGGCGCCTGCACGTAGTACATGTGCTGGACTGCCGGTGGCTGCTGGCTCGGCTGAGGCTGATGCTGCGGTTGCTGCTCGTCCTTCTTCTCAGCGGGAGCTTCCGATGGTGTAGCCGACTGAACAGAGTTGATGGTGCCCACCAACAGTCCAAGGTACTTATTGATCTGATCAAGTTTGTCCAGGTTCTGGGTCCTCTTCTCGATCACAGCGAGTTTCTCCAGATCTTGTGATTGCTTTTCGATGATATCAACTTTCGAGAGATGGCCCCCGATGATACTGAGGTTGGATCTCTCATCTCTCTCTGCTTCTGATAAGCCTTGGATGAAGAGAGGGGGGCCTCTCCTTCGGCCATTTCTTCAAATATTTGCCAGACTATGTCTTCATCCTTATTGAAATGTGAACCCCCACATGCTGCGTCTACGAGCCTTTGGCTTTCTATGTTCAGTCCCCCAAAGAAATGCTGGACCAAGCTGGTCTTCGGGATATCATGATGGGGACACTTCTCCTACAGGTCAGTAAATCTCTCCCACGCTTCATGTATCGACTCATGGGGTCCTTGGGAGAAATTACTGATACGGGCTCGCATCTGGTTGAGCCGACCTAGAGGATAATATTTATGCAGAAAGGCGGACTTCAACTCCTCCCAGGTCGTCACAACCTTCCCCAGATGATTGACCCAATAGAGGGCCTTGTCATGTAGGCTGAAGGGGAAAGCCATCATCTTGACAATGTCCAGAGGGACATTGGGATAGTGAGTAGTACGGCAAATGCGGGAAAACTGCTGCAGGTGAATGTACGGCTCCTCGCTGGTGTTTCCATGAAATGATGGGAGAAGGGCAATGAATTGGGGCTTCAGCTCAAAATGAGCATGTACCGATGGAATGAGAATCCACTCGGCCATCTGGCTGTCTCCCGGATTGTATGTTTCTTTAAGTGTAGGCTTTGGTGGTGGTAATTCAAGGTCATCATCATCAGGACCACCACCTCCACCTCCACCTCCTCCTCCCCTGCCTCCTCTGCCTCTGCCTCCTCCTCCATCGTCCCGGTTCATCATATCATTCAACATGTCCTGGAAGGCTGTCTGTGTGAGGGCCTGCTCGGTCAGCTGCTGTTGTATGGCATGGATAGATGCCAGTAACTGTGCATTGACTTGATTCTGATATGGCACCTGTCCCTCTGGTTGGGGTGGCTGCTGACCCTTGCCCTTTCCTCCTGGAGCCATGTCAGGGTCTGAGTCGGACGAGATGAACTCCGGAGTAGTCTCCAGGGCTCGCACTGTCTTCTATCTGCATAATGAGATAGTCCGAATCAGATCACTTGCAGTTGTGTTCAGCTGCCGTGATGAAGCTGGAATTCAGGTCAACCCCAGCATGTTGTGAATAGAAAAGGATGTAGACTGTAATCGACTTCCATTCACAACGGCGAAAGCGGGACAAAAGTGATCCCGGTTTATTGGGTGGCCAAGAGAAAGGTAGAAAACGAGGAGTCTGGAGATCGATCCGCAAAGTCCAGCTCGGGTTCTCGGGAATCACCTCGAACTTATTGGCGGAGTTGAGTCCATGGAATCGATGTGGGTGTCGGCATGGTCCCGACGGAAACCATCCATGGATCAACTTCGCGAAGTACAAGAGAAGATCGGATGTTGGATGAAGGATACGATGGTCAACGAGGAATAAAAGGAGTGTAAAATAGTAGAGAGGCTCGGTTGAGCGGGGTGGTCAAAGGGAGAAACAACAAAATGTGCGCAAGGGTGCGGGACTTGATCTTTGAACCTTAATCTAGATCCATACAAACACAATACAAAATCGGGTTCACCAACTCACGCCATGTGAAGCCGTAAAAGCTCGGCTATTTATTATCTTTTCATTTTTAGAGTTGTGATTTTCAGGCATATCTTATAACAAGTCCTTAGTACGCTACCCTATATGAGAGAGAGTACTGCCAGAAAAGTATCCCATACTTGTCCTCCTCCTGTGTAACCTGTAGTCTGTACTTTTTGGAGTCCTTGTAACCCTTCCTGGATCCCTACTCAGCCAAAGAAAAGAGAGATGAAGCCGATAGGCGAAACCAATACTTCGGTTCTCGCTCGCAACGGAATCACCCGTGAGCGCGCAAGAACCTACTCGGACGCAGGACAATGAGACAGACGCCCCCGTGAAGGCGTGGCCTATGCTCAATACTTCGGACAGGGTCGATGCTCTACACAACAGAGAGTCATCATTGGTGACCAAGCCCAACTCACCTACGTACGATAGAAGCGCCATTACTTCAGAAATCCAGGCGATACACAAGGCAATTGCAGACTGGGTTTTTGGCTTTAATCCTTAGGGGGTCGCACTCGCTCAAGGGAGTAGGGTTTTGGTCCCCCTCCAAGGTACCTGAAAACAATGAGGGCTTTATGAACCCGGTACAATGATAGTCCATTACAGATTTTAATTAAGGTCAAAGTTTATTTAGCAGTCCCCATGTTTTAATTTTTTTGGGTTTTCACTTTTTTGAGTCTGTTTCATACCAGCGCCTAACGTTTTTGTAGATTTTCATTTAAGTCCTAGGTGCTCAAAATCAGAGGGAGATAACGGAAAAGCCGTGCAAGTGGTTCCATGATGGAAATCTCACCGTTGAACCGAATGATGCATGCTGAGTTAGAAGACTTACAGTGCATCCCAGCTCTCTCCATGCGGTATGCAAAACAGAATTTTTAAACCTATCTACATGTCGGTATGCAAGGCACAAAATTTCCCTAAACGTTAGCTGCTATTAGCGTGAAGAACCATAAGTCGCTCATCCATCTCTAGCCCGAAAGGGTCTGGTCTTGGCTCACCCCTCCTCTGCTCAACACACTTGAGGGTAGGAGAAAGCGCTTTACAGGGCTCGCTGCGGCACAAGGGCTAAGAGACAAATGAGCGGCTTGTTTAAATTTGACTAGATCCATACGAAGTAGACTATAGGAACATGCATTCTTATTAATGTGTGGACCTAGCTACCGAGTCAAGCAACCTACATCTAGGGGCTCCAAGCACACAAAACAAAGTAAAAGAAAGGCGGAAAGCTCAAAACTTTGGAAAACAAAGAAAAGAAAGCGATGAAAAACTCGAAAAGCCGCGATGAGGCCCCCAGGTGAACAATCACCCGGGAACTGGACCTCATTGTGAAGAGTAGAGTCCTGTTTAATTACATGCCAAAATTATCTCTCTCACCATAAATTACAAAAATAATCCTAAATATTCTACACCTATCTAATCCACATCTATTTGCTTCCTTGATACTCTCTCCAGATGGTCATGAGAAGAGAAGACCATCCTCCTCCAAGCTCGGTTGCCTTGGCCTCCTAAGAAGCCATCCTCGCGTGGCGGGCCCTCGCATCAAAGTCATAAAAAGATTGCATTAGAATAGATCAATCAATCAAATAGAGCAGATAAAATAATCACAATAAATGGATCAACTGACAATAAAAATAGTTGCTCACAAAATCAATGATGAATCAAAAATATACACAAGAATGACAAAATAAATTAGGCTATGCTCATTGCTCCCCGACAACGGCGCCATCTGATAATCGAGTAATCCACGAGGGTCACCATGAATGATATAAAAATTTTGTCGCTGAGGCGACCGCTCGCAGAATACCCATGTTATACAACAATTAACCCACAATAAAGGAATGAATGAATTAAGCCCAAAAATGTGAATTAATATTTATTACTCTACCACAAAATGTATAGTGAACAAGCATGTAGAGGTCGAACCACAGAGAGCAATACAAAAATGCATAAGCCTAAGATGTGCATATGCCACAGAGTCATCCACGCGTGAAGCCTATTTTTGTGGGTTTTTATGTTATTTATTTTTTTATTTATTTTTTATTTATTTTTTATTTTTTTAATAATATAATTAGGTAATATATATATATATATAACTAATAACATATAAATATATAGATATATATATATATATCCAGAGAGGGTGAGTATATAGGAAATAGTACATACATTAGGTATATATAGAATTATATATATATATATATATTTATATTTTACTTTTAGAATGCCATATATTAATAGATATATAAATATATATATATGTATATAAATATGCATTTTTTTATCATTTTCTTTTTTTTATAGGGTAATATATATATATATATACGTAAAGGGGAGTTATAATATTTATAAAAATATACAAAAAATGGTCAAAAATTTAGAAATAAAGCCTTTTTAGTATTTTCAAGATTTTCTACTGTTTTTGTACTTTTTGGGCAATTTTCAAAACATTTTTAGTATTTTTAAATAGCAAAATAAGAGAAAACATGGAAATAGGGACTAGCTGTAAGAAAAATAGGAATTAAAAATAGCAGACATCCTCAAAATTTTTCCACACTAATTTTTACATAAAGAGAATAAAATATAGAAGAAACAGGAACTGAGTTTGCATTTTTCTGATTTTTCTTTGATTTTATATTTTTTTTGAAGTTTTTGGGTATTTTTGAGTTTTTAAGGTTTTTCTTTTGAGATTTTTAGGGATTTTTGGACTGACACTAAAATAGATCAAATTACATATTAGGGAAAGTTTTTGGAATTTTTCGAGGTCTTTTAATATTTTTTGGAATTTTATAAGTTAGACAGTAATTAAAAGGCATGTTTTTGATTTTTAATAAATACCAAAATGCAACTAATATAAAAACTAAAATTATAGCGTGCAAGGGTACACTAACAGGAGCTTATATCCATTTTTGCAAGATTTTTCGAATTAATAAGAGGCACAAAATAAATGGACAAAGCTTTCAACAATATATGGCCTGGTAGGGGCATTTTTGCAATTAAAATATTTATCAAGGGCATCCATGCAAAAATTACAACAGAAATAAACATTTATTTTTATTTTCAGGGCCATTTTACAATTAATAAAACCCGGTGGGGTTTAAATGCAAAAATCACGCGCCTCACGTGGGTGCTGCACGTGAGGCGCGGAGGGACTAAAACGCAAATATAAAAACATCAGGGGTCCTTCTGCAAATTATACAATTTATTTACAATGTAACTTTTTATTTTTAGCACTAAACTATAAATACAAAAAGCGGGGGGAGATGTTTGAAATTTACCCCCTAAGGCGCTTCATCCTACGGCGTTGGGCGCGCCATTTATCCACATGTCGAGCATCTGACGGTGGATACCGGTTCGTCGATGAAGGGTTTGGATTAGAAGCTCCTCGCGTATCTGACGGTTGGCGCGTGTCTTCATCGGACGGCTCCTGTGCGATCTGGGCCGGGCCTCCTGATCTGATGGCGCTGGAGCTCCCTGGAAGAACAGGGAAGAAGCTCGCTCCTGGCGAGCTTCGATCGAGAAGCTTGGGCTCCTCCAGGGCTCTCCTGTGCATCTGAGGGTGTCTGAACGTAGCTGGGGGCTTCCCGCATCGATTAATGGTCTCATCATGGCTCCTGGAGGTCTGAATGGCTCGGACGAGGTCGATCAAGAACAAGACCTCCAAGAACCTCTTCCTGGCTTGAATCGAGCCCAGATGGGCCTCTTTCCTCGTTTGACCTGCATAGGAAGAACCGGGAGAGCGAGGGCGTCCTCCTCGACCCGGGGTTTTGAAGGTTTGCAGCAAAATGGAGTGAGGCGGAGGGGCTCCGGCGTACGGCGGAGGTGGAGCCCCGATTCGTGAAGACCAGAGGTCCTCGGTTGGTCAAAGGCGATGGATCGAATGAGAATGCGATAGGGATAGAAATGGGGTGCACGTGGCGGTCGGACACGGTCGCGTTTACAGTGAAGAAGTCGCCGGAGCGGAGCTCCGGCGAACTTCGAATTTTTGATTTTACGCTAAGCTGATCAACTAAGGACTAAACTAACTACTGGAACTAAAAACTAACATTAAAACCTAACTAAAAAGCATAAAAAGGACAGCTCTTATACCTGGGGGCCACCAGGGAGCAGGGCGGACGTCGGAGCTCCGCCGCGACAAAATCCTCCTTCCTCCGGCCGATTCGAAGTGCTGGAACACCCCTCCTGTCACGAGGAACCTTCCAGGGACGAAATCGAGGTTTTTGGTTGGACTAAAATTGGCCAAATTTGCGAAAGGGGGCGGAGCTTCTTATTTATAGACATTGGCATGGTGCCTTATTGACCGGCGATTATTGCATGATCCAATGAGTATCCAATTGATCCAAATTATCGGCGGGCATCAGTGATGATCAGAGATCAATTCTTGTGAAGGAAGCGAGCTCGATCGATGGACGAGATGGCCGTAAAAAATGGAAGAAATCCGGGGAGTTGACAGTTCAGAGGCGCCAGGTCCCAGATGGGACAGTTGACCAGGCGGTCAACAAGGGCCGGCGCCCCATTGGTCCACGTCGGCCGCTAGACGCCAAAACAGGAAATTTGATTAGAAATTGATTTATTTAACCTAGTAAATGATTTATTTAGAATTTCCTTAAAGAATAAAAAATGTGTATTCTTTTATGTAGTATTTATTTATGATTTTTATTGAATTTTTCGAAGTGTTTTATTATGGTTTTATTTTAATAAAGTGTATATGTGTGTATTTACATGTATTTTGTATCTTTTAATTTTTTATTTGTTTATTTTATTTTACTATTTTATTGGCTTATTTTATAAATTTATATTTTTTTTGTGAGTATAAAGGTATTTTTATTTAATTTTTATGAGTTTATTTTTATTTTTAAATAAATAGGTATATGTATGTGTAGGTATCCTTCTTGGTATTTTACCTATATATTTTGTATACTTAATTTATTTAATGTATTTTCTTGATTTTTATTTTAGATTTACATTTTTAATGAGTTATGTATAATATTTACATTATTATAGAAATATAAAAGAATAAAAGAATAAAGTCCTTTTTATTTATATATAGATGGATATCATAGGTATTTTGTCTATGATTTTTATAGACTTATTTTATTTTATAAATTCTTTTTGGTTTTCTTTTACTTTTAATATGTACATGTATTGTGTACATTATTTACAAAATTCTAAAAATATAAGTTTATAGAAATAATAAATATTGCATAAAATGAATATTTTAATCAATCCTAGATATAAGGAGGGCCAAAAACCTAACTTCTACAGATGGGCTCTAAAAATTATGAAACCAATTTTATTAAATAGTTCTTGGAAAGCTATATACAATTAAAGGTGAATTTGGGTGATTTGGAGTTTTTATTTGCAAGATATGGGTTTGTGAAGTTGAGATTTTGGCTTTTTATTCTGTGTATCAAATGTACACTGAGTATTATTTTTACACAAACTCAATTTTGTATTTTTATTTACATTATTATCTACAACTTTCATGAACAAAGTTTCTTTATTTGATGAATAAATAATTATGTACAAAATAGGTGTCAAAATGCATAAATAAATGAATAAATAAATGAGGTATTTATTGTATACTGGCCCTTATCTCCCCCTGCTTTATTCCTTGTCGACCAATTCCATGCTGGCCTTGGTCTCGGGGTTTGGGTCATAAAATATCTTCAATATTTTATTCCTTTTTCTTTTCTTCTCTTTATTCTATAATTTTGGCATTAAACACCTTATTTAATGTGTAATTAATACAATGAATGATGAATGCTATTATGTACAATTTGATGCTATTTACATGCATTTGCTGGGGATTTTGAGGCCAAAATGTTAGAATAAAGGTGATGAAATGGAGATTCATCACCGAATCTCGCATCTGACATAGGGAGCTCCTGCATCAGGTCTCTTGGCTGGCAATTTGTTCTGAATGGTGCAGCAAGTGGAATGGGTGAGCACATGGATCTGATCTCTGTGGTTCCTCCTCTTCATGCGGACTGTAGTTTTCTCCTTCAAGCTCTTTTGAAAGAGGGGGATGTGCTCAAGTGCTTCCTGTAGAGTCAGCTTAATCTGGAATCTATCAATCATCTGGTTGCTGAACTCTACCTACTGGGTCTTTTTTGGATTTTCTCGTTTACTCCCCTTCGCCAAGCGGAGTGCTTCGGGGAAGGGGATGGTAGGGGCCTCCTCAGATGGAAGATTAGGACGAGGTTCCTGTACCTGTGAAGGCATAGAATCCATACCGATCATCATGCAACACATATGGATCTGAAGTGTTTACAGAAACCTTTCCATTATTCATTTTTTTGTTCTTTTTGTTACCACAGTCCTGACATACAAAAGGTGGCAACACTACATGTGGGAGCTCAACAAAAGTAGAAGTGGTGGCCTCAGTACCACCAACAACATCTGACTTTGCGGCATCAGCACCGTGCTCTAGCTCTACATCAAAAATGGTGGCTTCGACACCATTGTCTGCATCGGGTATCATGACGGCCTCAGTACCGTCATCTGGATCTCCATCATTGGTGGCATCAGCACCACCGTAATCAACATCATCAGCGGTATCAGTACCGCTTCTCTGCTTATCTGGCACTCATGATTCTACGTGTGGTTGTCGCTCGGATGAGGCGCTGCCGGCTGGCATCCTACCGCTCCTAGTAGTCACAAAATCAGCATCATATATAGAATAAGACATGCTGCTCAAATAGTCACTAGGAGGGGTATCCTCTGTAAACTGTACCTGCTCAGACTTACTCTTCAGATTGTTAGGATTAGGCTCGATTTGAGCTGGGATGGCTGCTTTGCCCTTGATGATATCCCTCATCTCCTGTCGGAACTCATCCATTTCTTGCTGGAAGGATGCTCGCTGTTCAGAAAGCAAACGGGCAAGGTCATCTAGAGCTGGGTTATCAAAGATAGGTGCCTGAGAACCGGAAGTATTCCCTTGCTGGAAATGAGGCTGCTGCTGTTGCTGGTAGTGGGGAGGATGGGAGTATGTTTGGTGAGGCTGCTGGCGCTGCCTCCACTGTTGTCCCTGATAGGAGGGACAAGGACCATGCTGGTACTGCTGGTGGGCATAATGGGGCTGCTGCTGCTGGCTGTTATGTTGTCCCTGAGCTGAAGGCTGCTGCTGGGATGAGGTGCCACCAGAGGTCCAACAGAATCTGGGGTGATCACGTCGAATCCCGACTAGCTGTGGGTACCGGTCGTATCATATCCCATTGACTTCCATCAATGGCTCCTGCTCGAAGGATGGTGGAGGTAGAACCGCCAATGGCTGATCAGGCTGATAGACCACCATCTGAGTGTCCTGAGATGGTGGCTGCGACAGGTAATACTGTAGTTGTTGGACCGGCTCTACCTGAATGTGGTTGACCTGGTGGTGCGAGGTAGAGGGCTGGGTTGAGCTGCTACTGCTGGGATCAGCTCGTGACCTGGGAGGCTGCTGAGAAGACGTTTGTGCCTCCTGGATGCAAAGAATCTGCATCTTCAGGTCACTCATGGTCTTGGTTATTTGGTCCATCTGGGCCAGTCCCTACATCTGCTTCTTCTCGAGGATCTCGAGGCGATCCAACTTCTCGCTAATAATTCCCATGTCGACTGCTGCGGATTCGGCTTGGGCTACGGTTGCCGACGGAATATGGGGACCGGCATCGATGCCGGCGATCCTCTGAAATGATCCTGCTCCTTGGGGGGGTTTCTACTGTGTGTAGACTCTGGCTTGGGCCATGACTGTCGAGTTCTCTTCCATCCCTTCATAGATGGCCCAAACGTTGTCTTCACCCTTGGAGAAATAGGACCCACCACAAGAGGCATTGACAAGCCCCTGCAGCTCCGGTGTCAGCCCACAAAAGAAACTCTGCACCAGGTTGGGCTTTGATATCTCGTGATGTGGACACCGGTCGATGAGCTCTCGAAAGCGATCCCAAGCCTCGTGGAACTGTTCATTCGGGATCATTGTGAAGTTACTGATCATAGCCTGTGCTGTGTTCATCCGGCCGAGAGGATAACACTTATTCAAGTATGCGGTTCGGAGTTGTGCCCAGGATGTGACGTACCTCCCAAGGTGTTTCAGCCAGTAGACTGCTCTGTCAGCTAAGGAGAATGGGAAGGCAATCATCTTGATGGTGTCCTCATCCACTAATCTGTCGTGGATAGTGCTACAATTCATCTCAAACTCCTACAGATAGAGATGAGGCTCCTCGGTGGCTAGCCCGTGAAACTTGGGCAATAACTGGATGGTTTGCGGGCGAAGCTCAAAGTTCCCAACGATGGGAGGAAGCTGAATCCAACGATGAGTAAGGGTCGCAGCTGGGTTCATGGTCATCGGCGGCGACCTCTCCTGGTTAGGTTCTCCACCCTCGCATGCGGCTTCTGGTATGTCTCCACCACCGCCCTCAGGTCTATCATCTCTACCCTCTCACATCTGCACGATCTCCCTCATGAGGTCACCCATGAATACTCCCTGGTCTCGGATTTGTCTCTGCATAGTCTCCAAGGAGGCGAGTAACAAGTTGTTGATGGCAGCTTGGTCATATAGAAATGGAGGGTGCTCCTGCTCATCTGGGTATTCTCCTCTGTCTGCCATGGCTGGACTCTTTGAAAAGGCAAAAGAACCCATCTCAGGTGCCGACAAATGATCTGAGCTCGATGTTGCACTAAACTCTGACACTCTTAGACAGATGGAAGGAGAAGGGTGGTCGAGGGGGAACAGGGTGGAAGTGAACTTAGGCTCGGAGAGTAGGTCTGGACTCCCCGAGGTTGTCCTAGATGAATAGGGAGGAGTGCTGGATAGCGGTGCCGCCAAAGACGGTCTAAGAGATCTCCTTCCCATCATCGTGATTATTGAGAAGAGCAAGTTTGAGAAATGAAGAAAGGAGGGAGGGGGGGTAAAACTGGGCACAATTATGAGGTGTTTTTGATCTTGACCTTAATTCAACTAGCAAATCCAACAAAAAACAAGGGGTTCACCAACTCAACACGTGAATCCATAAATGTTCGGCTTTTATCTTTGTAGTTTTTAGATTGAATTCAGGCAATTATCTTTGAACGAGTCCTTAGAGCGCTACGCCTATAGGAGCGAGAGTACTACTGGAAAAGAATCCCGTACTTGTCCTCCTCCTGTGTAACCTGTAGTCTGCGCTATTTGAGGTCCTTCTAACCCTTCCTGGATCCCTACTCAGCCAAAGAAAAGAGGAAGGAAGCCGATAGGCGAAACCAATACTTCGGATCTCGCTCGCAACGGAATCACCCGTGAACGTGCAAGATCCTACTCGGACGCAAGACGATGAGACAGACACCCCCGTTAAGGCATGGCCTATGCTTGATACTTCGGACAAGGTCGATGCTCTACACAATAGAGAGTCATCAATGGTGACCAAGACCTACTCGTCTATGTATGATAGTAGCGCCAATACTTCGGAAATCCATGCGATACACGAGGCATCCACAGACTGGGTTTTTGGGCTCTAATCCTTACGAAGTCGCTCTCTCACTTGGAAGGAGACCTTCCCATGCAACCTGAATACAAGTAAGGGTATTACTCACCCCAAGAAATGAGTCCAATTAGCCAATTTTATTTAGGTTAAGTTTTCTTTAACAGTCCCTTTTTTAATTTTTTTGGTGTTATCACTTGTTTTGAGTCAATTCAATACAAGCGCCTAACGTTATTGTATTTTTCCTTAATTTATATTTGATCCAAAAACAGAGGGAGAGAGTCGGAAAAGCTATGCAAGTTGGCACGAAGATGGAAATCTCACCTCCGTGCCGAAATGATGAATGCTCAAGTAAAAAGACTTTCAGCGCCTCCAGCTCTCTTCATGCAGGATGCAATGCAGGAATTTGTAAACCTATGCTATATATCGATATGCACACGGAAATCGTCCTAAGCGGGCAATTGCTAGCGTGAAGAACCACAAGTCGGTCACCGATCTTCAATCCAGGAGTCCAGTCTAGGCTCACCCCTCCTCCTCTCGACACATCGAGTTCAGGAGCAGCGCTTAGTAGGGTGGGCTCACGACACGAAGGCTCGAAGATGATGAGGCGACTGTTTAGAGTTTTAACTAAGTCCAAAGCGCACTATAGGTACATGCAAAGGTTGTTAAGGTGTTTGGACCTAATTTACTCGATCAAGCAAGCTTAAAAACTAAGGGCTCATTCCACAAAAGTAAAGAAAATTAAAAAACCGGAAAATGACAAGCGGGAAAACCGATGAAAACCGCGGTGAGCCCCCAAGTGTACAAACACTTGGAAAAATAGGCTTGAATGTCCAAGTCCAAATGTACCTATATTATTACAAATTAATAATGTCTCTCTCTCACTGTAATTAATCACTAACTATCCTCTCTCTCTCTCAAATCCTCCTGCTCTCTCCTGTCGGCTAGGCTAGAATAGCTGACTCCGCCTCCCAAGGATGCACAGGATCCCTTAAGCGATCCTCCTCGATCCACGGTCCTTCGCAAGAAGACAAGAAAGAAAATGGTTAGATAGCTCAATAAAGTATATCAAAAATAGAGAGATCAAATAGAGCAATAATGTAGACAATCACAGTCACTCAAAAATACGATCTATACACTGATGCTCCCCGACAACGACGCCATTTGATAACCAGGGTTTGGTGAGGGTCTAAAGTAGTCCACACAAGGCGGGACCACAGTATCGCTGAGCGATCGCTCACGAAACCTCAATCAATCAACAATGAACCCACAATAGTATAAATCTAGCAATGAGAAACAAATGTGGAGTCAAATTTATTTTTTTAACTCTACAAAAATGTGTATAATGCAAGTATGTAGAGTGTCGAACTCAGGGAGCAAGCAGGATAAATAAAGCAAAGTGCAAAGTGTGATATGTGATCACGTGCCTACAAATATACAATTTTTATGGGTTTTTAATTTTTATTTTTTATTAATTTTTTAATTTTTTATTTTTGTATTTTGATTTTTAATTTACTGATTTTGTATTTTTGTATTTTTATTTTTATATTTTCTTTTTTCAATAATAGAATATATATACAATATAGAAAAGAGGGGATTATGTATTTATAAAAATAAGGAAAAATGCTCAAATATCAGAAAATAAAATGTTTTTGGTCTTTTTATAGTTTTATAATATTTTTGTGATTTTTTAGAGATTTTTCTGAATGTTTTTGGTATTTTTAAAAGTCAAAATACTAGCAAACAGTGAACTTAGCTACTGGCCGAAATTAAAATGAGGGTTAAAATATCAAACAATATCCAAAAATCCTCAAATTAATTTTAAAATAAAGGCAATATAATAAGGACACTACAGAAACCGAGTTTGTATTTTTAGGTTTTTTTTTAGATTTTTATGAAATTTTTAGGGGTTTTCTAATTTTTAGGAGTTTTACTTTGATTTTTTTAGTGATTTTTCGATAGACATTAAAATATGATAAGATACGCAAAATATATTTTTTTGGAATTTTCAAAACATTTTTATAATTTTTATGGATTTTCTAATGCAAATAGTGCTTAAAATGCATGTTTTTTATTTTTAATAATTATGAAAATGCAATAAAAATGCAATACAAAAATATGGCGTGAATGAGCAAGCAAACAGGGGCTTAACCTAATTTTTTTGGTGATTTTTAGCAATTTATAGATGCATGGAATAAATACTAGAAGCAAAGAGAAACTACACTACTAGCAAGGGCATAAATGTAAATAGACAAAAGTTCCATGGCCACAATGCAATTTTCATGCAAAATATACAACTAAATATTGCAGTTAATGGACTAAATACAAATATCAAAATCCGCAGGGGTACCCTTGCAAAAACGCCAAGCCCCACGTGCGCAAGCACGCGCACTTGGCAGGGGTATAAATGTAATTTCCAAAAAGTCCACGGGTCAAAGTGCAAAATATCTAAAAATATATAACGTGTTAAAAAGTTCTATGGACTGATAACAAATATTAAAAATGGCCGAGGGGCTTTTCTGCAAAATGACCACACACCTCACGCGCACTGGCACGTGAGGTGGCGTAGCCGAGGACCTGTTTGTAAATAATGGAAAGTGTGGGGGCCTATTTATGATTATTACAAAAGTTTTCAAACTTCCTATGAAAGTTTATAGCCTCGATATTAAATACAAAAGTAGCAGGGGGGAGGGGGGGGGTTGGATGCAAAATACCCACGCTAGCGCGGAAGCGGACGGCTCGGCTTTCACTTAAACACGTATCGACGCCTCCTCACGCGATGACGCTTCGGCCGCCGACGGCTGAGATTAGACGAGGCGATGATGATTGGACGACGCGAGAGCAAAAGATCGGACGACGGCTGAAGTGTCTGGGGATGGAGCTCGATCGGACGGTCGCGGACCTTCCTGCAAGAATAGGGAAGAACCTGACCTCCGACGAGCTTCAATTGACGCTAGGGCGCTGCTCCGGCCTCCTTCCTCGTCGCAGAAGGCTCCAACATTGCCTGGAAGGGTCCTTGGTCCACCAACAGAGCCAAAATGGCTCTAAGAGCACTGGTGCTCCGCGTCGAAATCCAAGAAGACAATGGGGTCCAGGTACCTCATATCCTTCAGAATCGACCCTCCAAGGGGCCCTTTTAACTCCTGCGACTTGCAAAAATGGTTAAGGGAGGAGAGGGAAAAATGCCTCGACCTCCAGTGGGCACGAACAAGGGACGGGCGGAGATATGGAGGCCCGCCGGAGCTTGCTCCGGCGAGGGGTGTCGATTGTGCGAATCGATCGATGAAAGTCAGGGATAAAGATGGCAAACGGATCCTCTGATAACTGTGAATAAAAAGGGCAAGAAAAACGAGGAAATAACACATCAAAGGAGTGAATCCTGAGGTAGAAAATACCTCGACGGCTAGGTTTCGCCGGAGGTGGTGGAACATCCCTGAAGCATCTTCGACTCTCCTAACGAGCGTGAGATGGAGCTGTCACCTCCGCCTCACTGTGGAGCACGAAAAGGAGTAGGAAAATTGGTTGAATGGGGTTCAAAAATCAAGTTGAAGTCGAGGGTTGCATATAAGGGGTTTGACTCTGTGATTCTGGTGCTCCAAAGACCGAGAGAGATCGACGCAATTGCCGGCTCTCGGCCCTAGGAGAGCTAAGGGCGTGCATGGTGGATAATCAAGGAACAAAAGTCGTAGAGGTCGCGACATGAAAGGGTGCAAGGAGCGCCCTCAAAAATTCGTTGAAAACGAGGTCAAACAACACTCTGATAGGCGCACATGGGGAGGACAGCCAGTTGACCAAGGTCAACTTGGACTGTCTCCTGGTTGGTCCACGTGGACCAACCGGGAAAAATCCCTGGAAAAAGATTTGTTAAATCATTTAAAAATATGAGATGATTTTATTAGTTTTTAGTTATAGAATAAAAAATGTTTAATTTTTTATGGAGTATTTTATTATGCTTTTAAATTATTTTTATGAGGTATAAAATAACAAATTACCATGTATAGCCTTTATAGGTATATATATCTATATAATTTAATATTTTATTTTTATTTTGTATATTTAATTTATTTATTTATGTTTATTATTTTATAAATTTATAAAAAAAAATATATACTTAAATATATTTTTATTTTATTTTTCTAAAGTATTTTGTACACTTAATAAAATATGAGTATTAAATATACAGGTATATGTATAGGTGTTATACCTATATATTATAAACAAGTATTTTATTTTTGTGTTTTATTTTGGTTTTAATCTTGTCTTAATGTACACATATATCATAAGTAATATTTGAAAAATTATAAAAATATAAACTTATAAAAAGAATGAATAAAAAATAAAATGAATATTTTAATCTGTACAAGTATATAACTGGGGTCCAAAACTCAACTTTCAAATCGTAGCCCCACCAAATGCGAAACCACTGCCATTAAATAGCTTATTTTAAACTTTATACAATTAAAGGTGAGTTTGACGCATTTCGAGTTTTTATTTGCAAGATACAGGTCTGGGAAGTTGGGATTCTGGAATCTTATTCATATTATAACTTTTTATCTGTGTATTATTTTTGAATGAAATCAATTTTGTATTTTTATATATTTAGTTATCTACAACTTTCATGTACAAATTTCTTTATTTGAAGTATAAAAAGTGGAACCAAAAATAGGTCCCAAAATGAATAAAGAATGAATTGAATAAAAGGTATTTTTATTGTATTTTGACCCTTATCTCCCCCTACTTTATTCCTTGTCGACCTATTCATCGAGATGCCTAGATCTCAGGATTTTGGGTCATAAAATATTTACAATATTTTATTCTTTTTCTTTTCTTTAATTTATTCTATAATTTTGGCTTTAAATACAGTATTTTATACATTAATTACATGCAAATGCATGAATGCTAAGATGCTGGAATTAATGGTGTTTACACGTATTTCCTAGGGTTTTTGAGGCCAAAATGATAGAATAAAGATGATGAAATGTGGATTCATCAGGTACCTGTATTATTACAAATATAGTGGTTTCTCTCTCATAAAAATTACACAAGTAAATACAGGAAAACAAATAAAACTAAATCTGCAAAATTTTTCTAAGTCTCCTTGGCGCTAAGTCGGCAGGCTGACGCCGGCTTCACGTGGGTGCGTAGGCGCCTAGGGTGGAGCGCCTCCCTCGATCCATGGTTCCTCGCACAAAGTCAACAAGAGAGGGGGGTTAGACAGCTCAACAAATATATCAAAATTAAGAAAAATAAAATAAGAAAAAAATAAAGAAGCTGCAAAAGAGACAAGTAATCACAATCACAAACAAAAAGCCGAACTACGCGTTGTTGCTCCCAGGTAATGGCGCCATTTGATGTATGCGAAAATCATGTGATCTTGAGTTCTACACAAGGCGGGAACTCAGTCGCTGAACCGACCACTCAGAAATCCGAATTACAATCAACAATGAACCCACAATAGTATAAATCAAGCAATTAGAAACAAATATGGAGTCAAATTTATTTTAACTCTACAAAAATGTGTATAGTGCAAGTATGTAGAGTGTCAAACTCAGGGAGCAAGCAGGATAGATCAAGCAAAAATGTGCAAAATGTGCTATGTGATAAGTGATCAAGTGTCTGCAAGTATGCAAATGCTTGTGGGTTTTTAATTTTATATTTTTTATTTTATTTTAAATTTAATATTTTTGTATTTTGATTTTTAATTTTCTGATTTTATATTTTCTTTTTGTATTTTATATTTTTATATTTTCTTTTTCAATAATAGAATATATAAATACAATATAAGAGAGAGTGGAATGTAGTATTTATAAAAATAGGTAAAAATAGGGAAAATTCAGGAAATGAAATGTTTTTGGTCTTTTTATATCTTTTTAATGTTTTTGTGATTTTTCTAAATTTTTCTATTTTTTTGGTATTTTTTAAAAGTCAAAATACAAGAAAACAGTGAACTAAGCTACTGACTGAAATTAAAATGAGGATAAAAAATAGATATCAGAGTCTAAAAATCCTCAAATTAATTTTAAATAAAAGAGGATAGATCAGAGAAACTGAAATTGGATTTTTAAGTTTTTTCTTGAATTTTTTAGATTTTTATGAATATTTTTCGAGTTTTCTAATTTTTAAGGTTTTTGTTTTGAAATTTTTAATGATTTTTGGTTTGAAGCAAAAATACACTGAAACACACAAAATAGAATTTTTTTGGAATTTTTCAAAAACTTTTACTAATTTTTATGGATTTTCTAATGCAAACAGTGCTAAAATTGCATATTTTTTATTTTTAGAAAATATTAAAATGCAATAAATATGCAAAATAAAAATATTACATTAAACTACTATGCAACAGGAGTATGGAAATTTTTGTGGATTTTTTAGCATTTTATAGATGCATGCAATAAATAGAAGAAGCACAAAGAAAATACAAGCTGGCAGGGGCAATTATACAAAATATACAAAAGTTTAGGGGCTTGCCTGCAAATTATCCAAAAACTATATAACGTAATATAAAATTCTCTGGACCAATTAGAAATAGCCCAAACGCTAGGGATATTCTCGCAAAAATGCCAAGCCCACGCGCTTAGGCACGCGCGCCTAGCAGGGGTCAAAACACAATTATCCAAAACTTAAGGGCTAAGATGCAACTTTTGCTAAAAAGTTTAAACTTAATCTTAAAGTTTTAGGACTAAACAAATAAAAAAATGGGCTGAGGGTCCTGCTGCAAAATGGCCACTCACCTCCCGTGCGCATGTCACGTGAGGTGACGTGGCCAATGACCTCTTAACAATTACAACAAAGTCTGAGGGCTCTTCCGTAAATATTGCAAAAATTATAAGCACAGAGGAAAGCTTAGTGTGCTACTTAATAAATACAAAAGTTGGCTGGGGATAACGTGCAAAATACCCCAGAGCTAACGATCGAACGGCAGGAGGGCTCCCACTTGCCACGCGTCGCGACGAGAGAAGGCGATGCCGATTCGGCCTTGAATGGCCCAGATTAGACGATGGTTGATTGATTCGACGGCTAGCGACGTACAGAATCCAACGGCTGCTGCTGGCCTAGAGGGATGGAGCTGATCGGACGGCTGATCGGGGTTGACGAAGAACAGGGGAGAACTTGCGGGGAAGCGAGTTTCTCCTGCCCAGATCTTCCCTCCTCGCCGGAATTTGGCGCTCCAAAATCGCTCAATCTCCTCTTGGGGACATCCTCTTTCATCTGGAAGCTCCAAAATGCCTCGACGGGGCTCGAGGTACGCCAGCGGGGATAAGGTCACACGGCGGCGCTCGGCTCCACGGATGAGGCCCAAAACGAGCTCCAGGTAGCTCTCTTGGCACCGGGACCTGCAGGAAAGGTGAAGAGGGTCGCGGGCAAAGTGCCGCGACACCCCAGCATGCAAAAAAGGATGCGGGTGGCGGAGATGGAAGCTCGTCGGAGCTTGCTGCGGCGAGGGGGTGAAGATGACGATTGATGATGCAATGAACGGAATAAAAGGTGGAAATGAATCCTACTAGTACAAGGAATAAAAACATGCAAGAAAACTAAGTAAAATGCAGAACTCGAACCAGAAATGGTGAGAGGGTACCTCGACGGCCAAGTGGCCGGAGATGGTTGGAACCGGGCTCCTAACCTCGCCGCACCTCGACGGGGGGTGTGGGGAGTCTCCTCTGTCACTGGAGGCTCACCCTATCCACTCTCGGAGGTCTGAAGCTATCCAAAGCCGGTTCAAAGATCAAAGGGAAGATTGGGAGGTCATTTTGAATGGGTGACCGACCAGCGTGAAAGACGAGGTGATGGCGGTCGCATCGAGGGTCCAAAGACCATGCTAAGCCATAGGCGTGTATCCTCGAACCAAGGAGAACAAAAGTCCAGAAGGGACTTAGGCGAGATGGTGAAAGGCTAGCCCGCGAAAAATCCAAGAAAACGGGTGCAGGCATAGGTCCCATGGTCACAGACCTGGGGTCAAGGAGTTGACCCCCGGTCAACGGAGGGCGTGGCCTGATTGGGCCACGTCATCCGCAAAAAGACAAAAATTAATTAAAAGTTTTGTAAATTAAATTAAAAATATTAGATGATTTAATTAATTTTAGGTTATTCAATAAAAAATGTTTATTATTTTGTAAAGTATTTTTATTTTTATTTATTTTTATAGGTATAAAAATACAAGTTATTATTTTAGGTCTATATAGGTATACATACCTATGTATTTTAATATATAAATTTTATTGTGTGTATTTAATTTATTTATTTTTGTATATTATTTATAAATTTATAGAATATTTATATATACTTAAATATATTTTTATTTTATTTTCCTGATGTATTTAATGCACTTAATAAAATATAAGTATGAATTATATAAGTAGACGTATAGGTATTATACATAGGTACTATATACATGTATTTTTATTTGTATTTTCTTTGGGTTTATATTCTGATTTTAATGTGCATATTTATTATAAATAATATTTACAAAATTATAAAAATATAAAATTGTAAAAATAAATAATAAATAATAAAATGAATATTTTAATATGTACATGTATACAATAGGGGTCCAAAACTCAACTTTCAAACCGCAGCTCCGCCAAATGCAAAACTACCGCCATTAAATAGCTTATTTTAAACTATATACAATTAAAGACGAGTTTGATGCATTCGGAGTTTTTATTTGGGAGATACAGGTCTTGGAAGTTGGGATTCTGGAATTTTATTCAGACCATAACTTTTTATATGTGCATTATTTTTATATGAAATTAATTTTGTATTTTTCTTTATTTAATTATTTACAGCTTTCATGTACAAAGTTTCTTTATTTAAAACATAAAAAGTGGAACCAAAAATGGGTCCCAAAATGAATAAAGAATGAAATAAAAACAAAGGACTTTTATTGTATTCTAGCCCTTATCTCCCCCTACTTTATTCCTGGTCGACCTATTCATCGAGATGCCTAGGTCTCGAGGTTTCAGGTCATAAAATATTTAAAATATTTTATTCTTTTTCTTTTCTTTTATTTATTCTATCATTTTGGCTTTAATTATAGTATTTTATACACTATTTACAAGCACATGCATGAATGCTAAGATGCAGGAATTAGGGGTATTTACATGCATTTGCCATGGTTTTTGAGGCCAAAATGATAAAATAAAGATGATGAAATGTAGATTCATCAAGTAGCCGTTGGATTGGCCCTCTCCTCCAATTCTGATCGTAGCCATCTAATCACTGCTTGCCTCGCTCGTTCGATGATATCCAAGATCTGATCCTAACAGTTGATCGGCGAAGCAACATTGCACAAGGAACACATGCCACGTATATAAGTTAAACTCTTCGGACTGCAGGATAGCATGCCTTAGGGGGTAAACTGCATATCTTCCTAAGTTTTTATGTTCATTTTGGCTCATTCTTGAAAATATAATATGTAGTGTAATAAAATGTATACTTATTACAAGGAGACCTCTGGATACTTCTTATATTGCATTTGGGTCTTGTCCAGCTCAGTTTATGTGTCGTCCCACGTGAGTTGGGTATTTATCATGTAAACCCTTGCGATTTCTGTAATTAGCGTTTAGTTTATAAAATGTAAATGTTAGTTATAAACTTTTGAGATATTTGCATTTTAGCCCCTGTCCTTATTTTTAGTTGCAAATATACCCTCACTAGTTCATTTATTTTATGCTTTTTTTTAAAAAATATCAAACGTGCTCCAAAAAATATAGGGTTAAGTGACTGCTTACATGCTCTTTCACGTTATATTTTTAGTTTTGCATTTTATGCATTTTTCCTATTCATTAAAAATAAAGAATAGCGCGTGTTATTCATGTTTGCAATTAAAAATACAAAAAAAGGCCTTTTTGAAAAATTTTTTTTTTATTATAGTATGTTATAATTCCAGATCAAAATCCCGTAAAAATAGAAAAAGAAAATGATAAAAAATAAAAAGCTCCAAAATCATATAAAAATATAAAATTCTCGTAAAATTCCAAATATATTTATTTATATTTTATAATTTTATTTATATCTATCATCACATATGAAAATTAGTTTTGGGAATTTCTTACTTTATTTATTATTTTTAATCTCAAAACATTCAACCTATTTATTTAATCCCTATTCAGGGATATTTCTGAATTTAAAAATACCTAAAAATTAGCCAAAATTACCTTAAAATTACAAAAATAATGGAAAATATGAAAAATATAAGAACATTTTATTTTGTAATTTTTAATTATTTTTAGTTGAATTTATAAATATATTACCCTATATATGTAAATATTTTTTATATTGAAAAGGAAAGGAAATTTTAAAATCAGAAAACATAAAAAGTAAATATAAAAAAATAAAAACTGAAATCCATAAAAAAAATAGTTAAAAGCCCACACAAAAATACAATAAATAGTCAAGAGTAGGATATATTTTGCATTCGCATGTGCAATCTATCACGTTTGATCCTATGTTTGACACTCTACATACTTACACCTATACATACACTTTATAGAGTGGTATAAATTTTAACTCCACATTCATTTTGCTTTGCATTGTTATATATAGGGATATTTACCCAGCAGACCCTGAAATCTTTCGAAATAACCTCTACGACCTTTGAAACATCGTAATTCCTCCCACGACCCCGTAATCTTGCTCCGTCTTACCCAATAAACCCTGCCATCAATTTTAACTATATTTGAGTCAAAGACTTGGGTTACTCTTGAGTTAACCTAACCAATTTACCATCTAACGGTTAGGATTAGCCGTAATAAAAAGAATAAGAAAAAAATAAAAATCCTGATGCCGACAGGGAGGAGGACCCAGCACGAGGGTGGGGCAAAGCGGCGGCGGCCGGGGAACTCCATCGTTCAGGGGGGGCTTCATCCTCGGCAGGGGGGCGTGAACGGGAGGAGGGGGGCGAGGCAGGGGGCGGCATCCAACGTTCCCGGGAGGGGGAGGGGGGGAAGCTCCATCGTTCCCGCGAGGGGGGAAGCAGCGCGGGGGTGGGGTTCCGTAGGAGGGGGGAGCTGGGTTGGGTTTCGCAGGGGAGGCATCGCGGCGTCGGGGGGGAGGGGTGGTGGGGGAGGCATCGCGGCTGGGGAGGCATCGCGGGGGTGGGGTTCCGCAGGAGGGGGGAGCTGGGTTGGGGTTCACGGCGCGGGGGAGGCATCGCGGGAGGGGGGGTCCGCAGAATGGGGAGCTGGGTTGGGGTTTCGCAGGGGAGGCGGGGGAGGCATCGCGGGGGTGGGGTGTTGGGTTGGGTCCATCCTCGACGCGGCTGCCGGTGGCTTCGCGGGGAGGCATCGCGGGGTAGGGGGTGCTGGGTTGGATCCATCCTCGACCCGGGGGAGCTTGCGGCCGCCGAGGTGGGGGGTGCTGGGTTGGATCCGTCCTCGACCTGGGGGAGCTGGCGACTGCCGGGGCGGGGGGAGTGCTGGGTTGGCTGCCGGGGGCAGTGGGTCGAGACGGAGGGGGGAGCAATGGAGGCTAAGCAGGGGGAGGGAGAGGGAATGGCACTTATGGTAAATTTGATAGATAAAATAGGCATAATGTACAAGAAGATAACAGAATCTGGTTATCTTTAACGGCTTAATGGATGAGAGTTAACCACAGGGTCTGTAGAGTAAGAGTTAGCAAGATTACGGGGTCGTGAGAGGAATTACGATGTTTCAAAGGTCGTAGAGGTAATTTCGAAAGATTTCAGGGTCTGCTGGGTAAATATCCCTTCTATCTATTGTGAGTTAATTGTTGCTTGAGTTGGGATTTCTTGTGGGTCGTCACAACGACTTTGTCTTCATCTTGTGAGGACGTATTAAACCCACGAAAAATCATGCTCAACAATATTGATGCATGCATGCTATTTTCGGAATTTTTATGAACAAGTTAAGATGATGGTACAAAACGAGTTACAATACAATGCTCAACAACCACATACTCAATGACATACGATACTCATGAATGAATTTAAACTTAAGCTTTGAATTAATGATTAGATCAATCACAAATTAAGCATTGTGTTCTCCAAGTGCAACTTATTAAATCAATGCATCTATTTGGAAAAGCACCCAAATTACTTAATTTACACTTAACACTTAATCAGGGTATAGTGATGTTGAATCAATAAATCAATTCGCCTAATTGAGTTTCTAATTCTATTAACTAAATCAAGATCCATTATTGCATGAATTAGAGCAAAGGTTTATGAATGGCACTTAAATCAAGATAGACTAATCAACATGCCTCTTTGATTATGAAATTTAAAACTACAGATCATGACAGAGAACTCATCACGCCATAACTAAGACAATAATGAGAGCTTTCAAACAAAATTAGTTTTAATTATTTTGGAAACAAAATGTTCATGTTATTCTACAATCAATCTAGGGGTACATATGCAAAGAAAAAAAATTTTAAATGCATAAAAACATTACAAACATGTCCTAAACGTACTAAATACAAATAAAGATAGCCACATGAGCTAATCTGTAAAATTCCATGTACGTAGGGAGTTATCTACAAATTTGAAAAGTCAGTTTTAACGTCCCGGGCTTAGATCACCGGTCGTTATCGAGGAAAACTAGCCTGTACAACTTGTTGGGTTTGGGCCCAAATGGACCCGTTGGCAACCACCCAAAATGCTTAAGCCCAAGTTGTCAAGTAGTAATCCCCACCACTTATAAATCACACCCACGCTTTGTGAGTTTTAGATGTGGTACTATATTTGGGAGTATGGGTGTTACAACCTCCCCCACTTATATTCGCAACGTCCTCGTTGCGACATGGCCCATTTCCTCCTTTCTCTTTGTAGGGGTGGCTCCACCTCTCGGGTAGCCCTTTCCACTATCAGAGGGAAATTGACTCTGATACCATTTGTAACGTCCTAGGCTTAGGTCCCCGGTCCATTATAGAGGAAAAGTAGTCCGGACAACTTGTTGGATTCAGGCCCAAATGGACCCGTTGGCAACCACCCAAAATGCTTAAGCCCAAGTTGTCAAGTAGTAACCCCACCACTTATAAACCACACCCACGCTTTGCGAGTTTTAGATGTGGTACTATATTTGGGAGTATGGGTGTTACATCAGCGGGGTCTAGGTGCAAAAATGCCTGGCAGACATGTGCAATGCATGATGCCTCTGTCTTGGCCAGAGGCTTGGGTGGAGACCTAGGCTCGAGCCATGTGGAGGCAACTGGAGCTTAGGGCGAGGTGCTATCTTCTAAGGTTGCAGGCTTGCAGAGTACTACTCAAAAATAATCTAGATCACAGGATCAACGGTGATCCAACAATATCCGATCTTCTCCTCGAGCCCGCTCCTCCTCCCACGATGACACATGAGGCTGGTTTCCATCGATGACCCAGGAGCTCCTCCTCTGTCCTACACCTTTGTCGATGGTCGGAGAAGCTCGAGGATAATCGGGCGAAGATCAGGGACATCCAGAGAAGACAAAATGCGAGTTGTAGGGGCGAGACAGGGGTTGCTCATCGGAAGCGACACTCGAGATTGTAAATACGTTGAGATGTTTGATCATTGACACAACAATGGACCTGCAAGCATTAGCAACAGTAGCTGGAGCATCTGGGGATGTTTTGTAGAATGATTTAAGGCGAGTGGAAGGTCGTTGGTGGCAGAGAGGATGAAGCAAATAAGTGGGTTCTTCATCATTGCAAGGTAAAGAATGGGTCGAGTCGGACGAGCATATGGAGAAGGAGGAATAATGAATGGGAGTGTGTGCATGTGCGTAGATAAATCAGAGAAAAACAAGAGAGAGTGGAACTTAGGACTACCTAAAGAATATGAAGAAGGTCGGAGGGTGGTCAGAAGGGCATGTTCTTGAAGCTTGGAGCTTCAGGTCTTCGCTTGATTCACTCGGCTAGGGTGCAAAGCTTGAGCAGCTACTGGAGGGGCTGCGACACGACTAAGATGGATGAGGATCTCACCAAAGGTTAAACTCGATCTTGGCTTCCCGTTTCTCACTCTCACTGTCACCTAATGGAGAAGGATGCTCAGAGTGACACCCACGTAGAGGCGGATCAGGGAGACAGGAGGCGGAGATAGTGGTTTTGATCGAGCTACATGTGGTTAGGGCAGAGGTTTCAACTGCACACGGTTGACGGAGCTAAGGTGGAGTACGATTGCTCAAAGATTTGCATGGGAGAGGGATGGAAGAGCTACGAGAACGTACCTGAATTATGAGAGGATGACACATGGATTGGCCAGGGTAATTGGGAGAAACCACCGTCATCGAAAGGTTACGACGTTTGGGAGGAGCAACCATTAGGAAGACGATGACCAACGATCGTCGGATCGCTTGATCCAATGACCACGATTTGGATGTGGGCGGATGGTTGGGATCCGCTTGATCAACTGATGAAGCGAACCAGATGCGAGCAGGGTGGATGGAATAAGGACTGTCTGATCAAAAGATCAGATGACCCAGATAGGATGTGGCCTGGGCTAAAGATCTGAGCATGTGGCAAGCTACAATTGGGCCATGTGGCCCAATTAGGAAAAAAGAGAAATTATAAAACACTTTAAATTAAAAAAATAAAATGTTAAATGGAGTCAAATTCAAAAGTGTTCTACATGAAAATTGTATATTTTGTTTAATATCTACAAATTCAACGTAGAACCCAAACTAAAACACAACATATATACATACTTAATTTTTTTATTTTTAAGAAATAAAAATACCTGTTTTATTTGTTTTGTAATTTTCTGATTTTTTTAATAATAAATAATATGCAATATATTAATACAATCTTACATTAATTTGTATAGAATTTTGAATATAAAGAAAGTACATAAATAACGAGAACAATATACACATGTATACAGTAATTCTAATATCTAGTTATTTACAATAAGTAGCCTTGATAGTTTACAAGGTGTCAAAAGTTAATTATATTTAGTTAATAGTTAAGTTAATTCGTTAAGATGGAGGGTTAAATAATGAGAATAAAGTTAATGAATCTTATATTCATGATCCCTATTTTCTTAAACCTTGATCATCCTCGAGAAATTAAAGAAATAATAAATCAGTTGAATCCCTGACTGTGCATGTGAGATACAGGATATGGAATTCAAGATACGAGTTTCATGTGACTCTTATACTCTAAGTTTAACCCAACCATACTCAAAAGGAACTCAACATCCTTAATTATCAGACTCTATGTATACATATACATATAAGAAGCATGGCATTTAGTATTGATCACATATGCAAGTATAAAGTCTGAGCTTCGCCCAAAGTTCCAATCTAAAAAGTCATCCTTAGGACCAAATCCTCAACTATATGGAATAAATAGAGTTTTACTTCATTCCACCATCTCTTTAGTTTTCCAACAAAAAAGTGTAAGATGGAATCACCAAGTATGGAGGATTTAGTTAGTGTCATTTCTTTTCTCCTCTCATATGAACAAGAATCGCTTGAGTGCCTTATTAAATACACACTTGTATTTTTGGTGTTAATTAGTATGCCCGCAAAGAACTCTGGGTCGTATGCATTTGTTTTTCAGGGATACACCATGTGGGTCTTTTTAAAGTATCTAATATACTTACACACAGACTTGTATCGCTTATGACGTAGGGCCCTTTTATCGTGCTCGTCCGGCTCATATGGCCTGATAGCTTTGGTCCAAGTGGACACTTTGAAATGGTTGGGAATGCTTTCAAATGACATAAAATCTTAGAGATTTTCATGGAACGATGAGTTTTTCTTTTCTTATAATTTTCTTTTCTCTTTTCTTTATGTCTAGCTCCACTGCTTCTATCTGGTTAGCGCATTCTGATCAACATTTTAATTGATTTTGTGCACACTAGCATTTGAGATTTAATCAAGATAGTAAAGGAACCTTGTTCCCATATTGGCTAATATGTTGATACTCTGGTTTCATGAATAATCCTCAATTTTATCCCATCATTGAGCATCATAAAATCAGGTCCAAACTCAAATTTCTCATCTGGATTCCTCAAGAGAACATCACAAATGATTATGCAATCGCGCGCGTGTAGTGTTGGTCATATTCTTTCAAGAATAGAGATTTTACATGCATGCATATCTTTGAAACTAGAGAGTTTGAGTTATTAAGTCCTAAGATCCTGACAAATAAGAATGGTCAAACTTTGAGTTAATGTGTCACTCTAAACCAAAATATCATGAACTATACAAGTTTTGTATGATGTGAAAGTGTCAGAGATAAAAACACTTAGTGGTTAGTGTTTTTTTGAACTAATTTGTAAGTATATACAAAAAATATGTCAAGATCATTTGTACTCCTTCCCAAATAATATGTAAAATATTTTTGCAAATTCATGTCACACACACATAAGATTTTCAAAATATTTTACAAATCAATTTCAAATTCCCGTACCATTGTATTGGGAGAAACCGTCGTTGTCAAAAGGTTTCGATATTTGGGAGGAGTAATTGTTGGGAAGTTGACAACCAATGACCATTGGATCGCTCAACCCAACAACCACGATTAGGGTGTGGGCATATGGTTGAGATCTGCTTGATCAAATGATCAAGCAACCCTTATGCGAGTGCAGTGGATGGAATAAGGACCATCTGATCAAAAGAGCATACGCCCCAGATACAATGTAGCATGGGCTAAAGAGCTAGGCATGTGGCAAGCTATGATTGGACCACGTGATCCATATCATAAAAAAGAGAAATTATAAAACATTAGAAAATAAAAATAAAATGTTAAATGGAGTCAAATTTAAAAGTGTTTTACATGATAGTTTTGTGTTTTTTTCAGATCAACAACTTAAATGTAGAACCCAAACTCAATATACATCATGTATACATACACAATTTTTTTGTAAGTATTTTTAAAAAATAAAAATAATCCTTTTATTTATTTTGTATTTTTTGTTATTTTTTGAATAATAAGCAATAAACAATATATTATATACCGAATTACACTTTTTTTCATGGTATTTTGAACAAGAAGAAAATACATAAAATAAATAGAACAATACACGCATGTATACAATAATTCTAGCATTTAGTTATTTACAGTAATTAGCCTTAATTTTTTCAATACATAAAAGTTACTTGTATTTAAGTAACGAACAAGTTAAATGATCATGTTAAGATAGGTGGTTAAATCATAAGAATAAAGTTGATGAATATGAGATTCATCAGCTATCATCACGACTAGGCTTCAAGCCTTGTCGCTCTCTCTCTCTCTCATTGTGGTAGAAGGAGAAGATGGTATATGGAGGTTGATCGGAGATAAGAGCAGGGACGGAGGGAGGGACGGGAGGGGGCCAGCCCCCCCGTTGCTCCTCTCCTTTAGGCCTCGTTTGTTTTGTTGGAAAGGAATTACAATAGAATGGAATCAAAATAAGAATGGAATTAACAATAGAATGGAAAGGAATCAGTTTTTCCATTCCATTGTTTGGTTCATGTTAGGAATTGAAACATCTATTACGAGACATAATCCTCTCTTATGTTTGGAAAAGGAAATAATACAAAGAAAATAACCTTCCTTTGATATATTTCATTAAGTAGAAAAAATTATACATCCTCCCAATTATTTTTTCGTATAACTGATATATTTCATATAAGGAATCGATAGTCAAATTTAAATGGAAACTACTTTGATTTTTTCCATACAATTGATATATTTGATATTATCCATATCAGTAACCGTTAGAATATTTTATTATCATATGTATCCATATTCTAAAAAAATAGAAAATGTTATGGGTATTCATATTTGTAAAAAAAACAAATATCCATGTCCCTATAGATATCCACTAAAATGTAACTATTATCCATATCCTAAAAAACTAAAGATAGTATATGTATCCATATCAATAGGTGAAAAAAAACAAAAATCAATTTCCATGTCCATATATGTTTTCACAAAAAAAGGTCCCATACATATCCATATCTGTAGCCACAAAAAAAATTAAAACTCATATCCATGTATGTATATGTATCCGTTAGAATATAATCAATATCTATATCTCAGAAAAATTGAAAATTACATCCGTATCTATATCCATATCAGAAAAAAATCTCATATCCATGTGCATATCCATATCTGAAAAACTAAATAAATAAAACATCCATGTTTGTATCCCTGACTGCAAAAAGAAATCAATATCTAATATATTTTATCCACATAATAGATATATTTTAATATATATGTATTCATATCCGCTGGAATATCTTTTAACCATATTTGTACCCGTATCAAAAAAATTTTGAACTGTATCTATTTTCGTATCCGCAAAAATATCCTATATCCATGTCAGTATCCATATATGCATATATTTGTACTTATCCGACCTTTGCATCCACATATTTGTATCCGTGTCAATGTCCATATATTCATGTCAAAAAACATCATATCCATGTCGGTGTCCAAAAAATATCTAAAAAAGAAACGCACATATCCATGTTCCATATATTTGTAATACTGATATATTAATTAAAAAGTATTGAAGAAGAATGCATTCATTAGCATTTCTAAGGAATGGAATCCCAATTCCTAGGGGGGTACCTAGGAATGGCAATTCCCATGTATGAGGGAATCCAGATTCCTTTGTAATCGTTATTCCTGCCTAAGTATTATATAACAAACACAAGAATGGAATCGACATGGTCATGATGATTCCATTCCCCCCTCTATTCCTGCATAACAAACGGGGCCTTACTCCCTAAATTGTAGGAGAAACGGTATTGGTCCCCCCTTGCCTTCTTTTTTAGTAAATTAGATTGCTCTTCCGTGAGATTACTCTCTTTTCAAATTTAAAGAGATAAAAATTTGAGTAATTCCCATTTGAGATAACGGACATGAGTGCGAGGGTGTAATCTCAAATCTCCTAATAGCATATCTCCCTTTTTCGACTTCTTATTTTTAAAATTTTTATTTCTATAGATGCATATCTGCATTACCCGAAACCCGAAAACATCTTTATCTGTATCCGAATATCCATTTTCATTTATAAACATAATTGTAAATTTATTTTTAACCACATATAACATAATTTTAGGGTTTTATCACTAGTGTGCCGCTTAGATTTTGTAATATCGGTTATACTCCTTTCTTTTTTGCAATATCAATTCTTCTCCTATATTCTTACGAAACTGAAGTTTGTTCCTCTCTCAAGGTAAACTATAGGCATAATTGATATTACAAAAGGACATAATTAAAGATTTTGTAAGAATACATGGACACAACTGATATTACAAAAAAGAAAGGGATATAACTGATATTACAGATTCTAAAAGGGGTACAAATAAACCTATTGTTTTATGCCATTTTTCATCATTATTGGTAAAATATTATGATGTAAGTATAATTAGTATATTTATATCATCTATATTTCATCTAATGCATGTAAATTTAAGCTAATATATGGATTATGTATATGCGATTAGTACTCGTTTTACATCTCTATCTATTTTTTAAAGATATTGTAACATTGTTTAATATTCATCAATATCTCTATCTGTATTCGTAATTAAAAATGGATAAGGATATAATAACACCTATATCCATATATGTTTGTATATGTACATTTGCATTTCTACCAACCAATCTACATCAAAGGAAAAAAAAGATAACAAAACTTGATTAGATGCACCAAATTAGTGATAAAAAGGAAAAAAATTGCGTAATCTCCATCGGGTAATAATCGTAATACTCGTACAATGCTTTATAAAAAAAGTACTTTAATGAACAATTCTAAATTATAAAGAACAATTCTAAATTACAAGGAAGATGGTACAAAGAAGAGGAATGTCTACTTACATTTATAATTTCGTATGAAAAACTTTTGTATCCAAGTCTTACTTTTGACGTAGTAAGTTTATGAATAATTTATTACTCAAGTTTTCTTTTCAAAACTTTTTAAAATATTGTGATATGTTAAAAAATAATTTAATATCTTAAGAGATGGTATGATATGAAGTCAAAATAAATTTTACAGCTTAAGTAAAAAAATTCTCCTTGTTTTTTTAAAATCTTTCTATTCTACTTGGCCCCCCAAACCAACATTCCCGATTTCGTCCCTGGATAAGAGGGGACTTTATAGGAGAGAGGCGGGGATTCGTGTCTTGGGTTGTTAGCTAATGACATGATTAGGGGGGGTTGGCTGTTACCAGCGATGGGCAGGATCATGGATTAGGTTTTGATTCACATGAAGGGATAATGTTAAGTTTAATGGCTACGAGATTTGGTTGCAGGTGACTAGGTTGAGTTATTGAGAATGACAAGGATTCAGGAGATACTAGCTACGTATATCTGGTATTTGTTGTTGGGTGTAGGCGGAAGATGAGGTTTTGTCGGTGGTTTGCTTTGAATGCAGTTGGTATAATTGTTTAGCAATATGTTTCGATAAAGATTGATTTTATTTTGTTAGAACAGAAAGGGAGATGGTTAGGTTGGTTTCTATTTAGTGTCTGGAGACAGAGGTGATAACATGGGTACTGGTTACAGGTGATGGCTTTGGTTGCCGAAGGTTTCAACGGGGGAATATGGATTACAATTATGTCCATATGGAGCTTAGGGATATGGATGCTTCGATGGCGTCTCACATATCAAAGTTCTGGAGGTTCGACTGGGTTGAAGAAGAATTATGTAAGAGGGGAATTCTGGTAGGTTAAGGTTACTGAGAAGTCAGGGATTGGAAACACCTAATTGGCTGGAAGAGATATGTAGTGTTGTGTTGACGACATGGTAAAGGATTTGACCTGGTACCGGTGAGGATGGATGGTGATCATTAAGACTATGAGACGTGTTCTTAGATAGTTGACTTTGCATATAGAATCTAATAAAATTATATTAAAGATAAAAGATGAAGGCAAATGTAAAAATGATCAAAAAAAGACTTGTAGATCTCACCCAGGTTTACAATGTGATGAAGCACTTAAATGAAAATGGTTTCAAATATGCATGATATAGAATTGAGTTTTTTTATAGTTATGCCCTCTTAGATTCTGTGATATTAGTTATGCCCCTTCTTTTTTTTGCAATATCAGTCACGCCCCTATATTATTGTAAAAGTCACAATTCTATCTTTCTGTTAAGTAAAACATGGCATAAGTGATATTGCTAAACGACAGATTTGTGAATTTTGTGAGAATATAGGGGAGCAACTGATATTGAAAAAGGGAGGCATATATCTGATATTGTAAAATCTAGAAGGGGCATAACTATAAAAAATCATATGATTCTTTTGGAGATATTATATATATATAAATACCAAAATTTTCATCTTTTGTTATGTTTCCTTTGATTTTATATGAATAATAGATACATGTTAAAATTAAACATGATGCAGAATGATGGATGCACTATGACTGTTTTTTTTGAATATTTACTGGTTAAGAAAAAAATAGAAACAATATGGTAAGGCAATTACATACATGTGAATAAACCAGTGTATACATAGTCATATGTCCTCTTTTCATGGCTTTTATAAAAATTTTGAATTTTTAATTTTAAATAATTAATTGAATCATGAAACAAAATAAATGAATGAAAAAGGAAAACGTTAAATATGTACATAAAATAATAGGGTGAAGTTAGTTGGTTCTGTACATGGTGCACTTAAGTTCCAAAAAAACAAATTTCACAAAATGAACTCTGATTTCTTTTATATGAGAATTTAACACGACTTAATTCAAATATGAGTTGAGTTTGGTTGGACGTTATATAAGGAAGTTATAGAGCTTTACAACTTTTTGTCTTTGAAATTAGGTTTGCATTTTTATGCAATTTTCACAAGTTAGTAATTTTTATGATTTTTCCTGGAATGAAGTTAGAATTATGTACACAATGAAGTTATTTTAAAGTGAACTAGAGTGAGAGTAGAATTTATTAAAATGTCAGGATATTGCACACTATATACATGTAATTGAATATGGCTTTTCAACTCAGATTTCTCGTCATTTAGGTTGATTTTCTGCTTGAATTTCATGATTAGTTAATTTCTCCACATTAATTCACTCATATTGCATGATATGATTTTATAATTTATCATTTTATATCACTTTTATTGTACTTTGCTAAAAAGTTTAAGATAAAATTTGAATATAAAAGAGGTGAACCGCATGTTCCTCAGACACGTTGTATTTAATTGTTGCTAGTCCCTTACTAAACACTTATTTGAAAAATAAATGAGAAATAAAATTTTGATCTAATTCTCGACATGTGCAAGGTAGAAGATAAGACTCGTTGATCAACCCTCAAGTTTTAGTAAATCGTCAAAGTTGAGTACTGACCGACGCTTAAAAGGAACTCAAACTCTTTGCTTCTCAGACTCTCTATATACTATACATGTCACTAATATGACATTTAGGTGTTGATCGCATTGCTTTTTATATGGTAAGTATCTAACCTAATATCCAAGCATACCGAGATCGATCAAAGTTTTGATTCTCATATCTAGTTCAATCATTCAGTGTTCATGTCATCTCGGTCCTCCATCTCATTAATTGTCGGATTCAAAGGCGTGAGCGTGAAAGTCCGAGTATAGAGCTATTGGAATTATATCTTTATTTTCTTGCCTTATTTTGGACAGGGGATCACCCGAGTATCGTACACATACTACCATGTTGACAAATATAGTTTTAGTTTCGTGGAATCTACACCTCCATTAAAGCTTTCTAGACAGTCTACACTTGTTTTCCTGGGAATACATTAGGTGTGTCTCTTTTGAGTACCCTTGTACCTGAACACATAAGCTTCGAGCATTTACAATGCATAACTCTTTTTTTCGTGCATGTATGCTTTGCGGGTGGCTTATGTTTAATCGTGGATCACTTGTTTCAAGTGGACGCTCAAAAAGTTTTATGAGCATTTCACATCAGTGTTTCTTTGCAATAATACATATATGTGTGTTGCAGGAATTCTCATGGAATTTCGGGATTTGTTTTCCACTGATTAGCTCATCAGTTCTCACTCAGGCCGACATATGTTGATCCATAATTTACCATGTCCATAAATCTACACATGGCACCTTGGATTTTTCATGACAATACATGGATGCTTGTCTCCATACTGGCTATGTGTTGACACTCAGGCTTTTCTTAAGACGAACAAAACTCCTTCCCATCGTCGAGATTATAGAATCAAGTATCGATTTAAGCTCTCACATCCTCGATTCTTGGGCGAAATGATGACTTATCACTAAGTACATGCACTCTTGCAAGTGAAGTGCGGGTCATGTTCGTTTGTAAGCTCAGAGATTCTAAACATGACAGAGAATGTATCTTCAATGCAGGTGAGTACATTACATCATAAGATCCTAATGCAAAAGAGTGGTTGATCTCGAAGTTGAGATCAACACGAATCAATTAGCATGATGTACACAAAGTCTTTAAAGCATGTGCAGGAGTAGGGAATCCAATTTTTTATGGATTTTTCATTTTTAATGTATTTTGTAATTTTGTAATTTTTCATTTTTTTCATCTTTTGAGTTTTTTTTTATTTTTTACATATATTTTTTAGACATATTGGAAGTCACATGCAACATAAGGACCAAGAGCATTTACTTCATATTGGAAGCCCTCCGGAAGATGGGTTTTTTTACTTAGAATTATCTCTAATCAATGTGTACCATATTTTCTGCTAAAATTATGTATTTACTTTATCACCTAAAGTTACTGTGGTAATTTAGACTTTCTCTTGTTTATACACGAGATAACGGTACACGTTACCTGATTAATTTCCTTATGTTTCTTGGTAAGTTTCATTATGTATTGTATCGTGCTTGCAATTATGAATAAATGATACAAGACTTAGCTCTGTGACGATGATTCTACTTGAATATAGATTAACCAGGTTGGGACGTTGCAATCTCATTCGGGAAGGACCATGCATGGTAGTCCACAGACACCACACGTGGCATATGCACTCAAAAGGCATTAGACATGGCACCTATCCTTAGATAATGTCACACCATTAACAATTTATGCGACCATGCATTTTAATAAATGCATACAAGAAAGCTTTTTCCTTAATAAAATATTAATTTCTCGAGAATCTATACATTTACATCATCTCTCACTCCACACTCTTCCCACGGTGAGGCTCACTGTCGTGGAAAAAGCGCCACTTTGCTATAGGGATCGTGATTCCTCTCAATGACTCTTTGACAACGAGTATTGCTGCATAACCTCCATCTATGATCCACGTTCTTTACTATTGGGATACTGGTATTTTTGGCACATTATTAGAATGCGATCCATGCTCCTTGAAATTTTGATGGTTGTCTGACTCTTCAACTGCAAGCTGGGAACCTTGGTTCTTTAAATGTCAAAGGTACATGGACTAGTCTAGTTGCCCAAGAGTCCAACTACCTGTACATGTGTGATATTATCTTGCTCTTGCTCATATAAATAGCACATAATAATGAGGGGTACATTATCATTTTTCTCTCATTATGAGAAAATACGAGTGTGCTCCAAAGAGGATTCATTGGCAGTGATGTTCACATCCTTCACGAATATATATTCTTAGACATTATGAAGCTTCGAGGCATGTGCATTTTGTCCGTGTCTTAACGTCCTCCCTCTTCATGTATGCTATATCTACAACGACTTTTGTGAGTCCAACTTCTAAAATAAAAGCAAAAAAAAAAAAAAAGAAACTGCCACATGGGATGTGCCTCACCCTACAACCTTTCGGCCTGTTTAGTTGCTGGGTTGGACTGGGTTGGGTTGGGTTGGGGTACCCATGTGAATAGTAAATTGTACCCCTGTGAATAGTAAACTGTAAGGAGGATTGAGAGGATTGGAAGGAGGGGTACACCGGTGTACCCCAACCCAACCCAGTCCAACCCAGCAACCAAACATGCCCTTTATGTCAAGGTCTAAACCAAGAACTCCCCAAACATTTCATGGCCCCCAATTATGCGTTCCTAAGGTGCACGCTCTTTCTCTACATTATTATTTAGATCTACCATTAATACACGTATAAAACAACACGAGTTTATATGCTGACACCCATGCATATGCTTGACGAGGTTATTGTCACTTCAAAAGGAAGACCGGTTCGTGAACTCATATCTTGCTTGCATAAGTTTGGAGTCAATTTATGATCATGATTATACCGACCAAGGCTAGTACGAAGACACTAGATAATTTCGGGAGAAATACAAGACATTTCCCTCACAATTACCAACGAGAGCCCTCCTCGAGAAATTCGAAATCACGGGCCCCCACCTCCAACATCAGCGGCAGCAGTGCGGCCCCATAACGATCCTCCCGCGCAAGGTGATCGATATCGAGATCGAGATCGAGAGAGAAGGGATGAGATGAGATGAGCGGGGAGAGGTTGTGCGGGTTGCTGGGGGAGCTGGGCTTCGAGGGGCACGAGGCTCTGGACCCCGACAGCTTCGAGTGGCCCTTCCAGTACGATGACCTCCGCCCCCTTCTCGACTGGATCTGCTCCACCATCCGCCCCTCCAACGCCCTCTCCCTGTCCGATCTCTCCCTGTACGTTCCCCAACTCCCCGCCACTTTCTCTCTCCCATCCAATACGTCGCTAACACTATCCCCGTCCTAAACCTGCAGGTACGACCGCTTCCTCAGGGAAGGCAAGCTCCTCGAGGTACGATCATGGTCTCGATTTCTTCGGAAGTCTTAACGAATTGCACATTATCTATCACATTTGCATCACAACACATGCCGGCATTCATAGCTGTGTCTGGCAAGGGGGTTAGGGTAACCTTGCTGTTGGAGTTGGGAGGAAAAGTAGTGGAAGAAAGGTTATTATGTTAACTTGGGTTAACATTCTAACTAGCAAAGCGGATATATGCTAAGGGTTAAACCTCCTCCAACCCTCTTGCCGATCGCATCTTAGGGTTCGTTTGATTGGTGATGCGCCCCGGGTTACCTCGGAGTAACCCGGTAATTAACCATCCTACAAACCTGGGTTGTAATTCCATCACAAATCAATGTGACATAACATCACATTCCTTATCCCAACTCTCTACCAACCCTCGTAATCATGCAAACAGCTATTATTCACAGGAGGTTACCCCAACCCACCTACGGCACAAGATAGCTTGTACATTCCCATGTTTTGAACTAAACAAGTCTTTTTTAAACTAGAATCGTTACTTTCCCTCGGCACTGGAAATTCAGTAATTATCTACGGTTGTCTTTATGTCATCCATATCTAGCTCCACAGGATTGAATCTGACATTTGATATTGCGGTATTATAATGTATAAGCAATTTTTCAGGGAGGAGACTTGGACTCCGCATACGATAGCATCTCGGCGTTTTCAAGTAGGAGAGACAACCAAGAAGCAGTTTTTGGAGCTGAAGAAAAGCTGATAGATATAAGGTGACGTTTTTGTTGACCTTTCCTTTTACATGTATGATTTGAAAAGGTTGCTTGTCTATAAATACCTGGAGTGATTCAAGCGCCTCTTATATTCCTCGCATGAAATTTTGCTAAGGAAAGTAGATTCTTAAATCATTATGTGTGATCATGCATGATTGGGACCAGATCTACAACAGTGAAGTTCGGAATCATAATCTTCCAAGTTTGGTATGCTTTTTATGGTGATTGGAGTCGCTTTGGTGAAAGCATTCGGCTAGCTGCAGGGCCTGCCTTTTTAAGGTTCCCTCCACATTTTCCACGAAGCAAATGAGACGGTGTGGGGGAGGCAGATTGCCGCCTACAAATATAAAATCCTGCTGAATATTTATTTTTTTGTTATTTGTCAGAGCAGCCTATCTACAATCATTATCATTATCCCTGTTCCTGCCCTGACAGGCCATATCAACATGAGCCCCTTACACAACCAGATTCACGGCAAAGAATCAAAGATGGGACCATGCTGAGTGGTTAGACTTCGGATGATATTTGTTTGAGTAGCTTCCCCAAAATCACCACCACCATCGTCGACGTCTCTTTTATCAGACTAAGAAGCTATAACAGTGTGAACTCCTTAAACAATCAGTCTTAGCTTGCACGAATTATCAGAGCTTCTACTTTCATGGAAGGGATAACAACAGCCCCCTCCCCCAACTATACATTCACTAGACTGAGAATGATTATGCATACAAGTCATAGATCACGGCATCAAAAAATTTAGTAGCAACACCTCTTTTGTTCTTGTTTATTTATTGAACATTGAGAGTAAATGATAGCATAATAACAGCTGAATGTAGAAGATTCCCCCTAATAATCTTTGTTTTTATTGATATTGATTATGGGAGATGTAGTTTTTGACACCATGTTAAACGACCCGAATTTCGATGGCTGCAACTCGTTGTTTGGTAAATGGTTACAGAGTGGGATGGATCTGAATGCTTTCTCAAGAGGAAAATATTCGAATGTTTTTTTTTGCATTTTTACAAATGTCCAATAATGTGAACTGTGAAGATGGGAAAACAGAATTACTCTATTGAGATAACCCTAGAATCCTAGATGATAGAGAGGAATCACAAGTAAAACACAGAGAAAACTGTATAAGAAAAAAATAAAATGAAGAAAATACACAAAATTCCTTAGGTTTAATATAAAACTTTGTTTACACCATCCCACTCAAGTTGACGCATATATGCCATCATGCTCAACTTGAAAATGCATCTCTTAATGCTCATCCTGAGAAGTGCACGATGAAAACATATGTAGTCTGATATGCTAAGGAAGTGTGTGGGGTGGCAATATAACCCTTCGGAATCATATCTTTGGTGTAACGGCAACCTACCTCCACATGCTTGGTTCTCTTATGAAAGCAGGAATGCTCACGAAGAAAAAAACTGCTTGCGTGTACTGCTATAATTGAATAGGGAGAGGTAAATCCCTAAAAGACTTTTGTGACATACCCGACCCACTTTACCTTTGTGGTTCCTCGAGGCTTGTGCCATCACTGCATACTCAGATCCCACACTAGATTATGCTACAATCGTATGTTCTTTATTTAAGTAACCAAATAATCTCCTATCGAGGGACGAACAATGGCACCACATAACTAACATGAATTTTGACTTAGGAGCATATAAAAGCCGATAGTAGATTCTTTATCCTTACACAACTTGCATAGTCTGCACTAGCATAAACGGTAATATCAAATGAATTTTTACTCTGTAAAGAAGTCCTTTTCCTGGAGGCAATTTAAGATACCTAGGTATCCTTATAATGACATATAAGTGCACTTGTCGGGGTTTATCCTTAAACATGCTAACTCTACCGACCATTAGTGAAATATATTGTCAAGTAATTGCCAAATTGAGAATCTTCCTAACGAGCCCTATGTATTGCCATATGCCAATCTCCTCTACGTCCTTCTCATAGAGTTTGGCATTTTGAATTATAGGAAGTACTGACAGTGTGCATCACAATATCCCATTTTTTTTGCAAGAGATCTATGACATACTTTCTCCAGCTCATGTAAGTCCCATGTGATTCCTGGAAAACTCTAAAAAGAATCTCAACTTACCATTTACTCTTTGCTTCATCTTCTGTTATTGTGATGTCATCCACATATACAAGCAAGGCCCTAAATGTCGGTTTCGATCACCATTTCGGTGATCGACCAAAACGGAATTTCGGCTGAAATTCGACCGAAATTTCGATCATTTCGGTCATTGTTGTACTAGGGCCCCCATATTTCGGTCATTTCGGCCATTTCGGTCGAATTTTAATTTCGACTGGATATCGATATTCGATAGAAATTCGATCGAATTTCGTTGAAATTTGAGGCCATTAATACAAGAATAACTCTATGTACTATGTTGGTCCTCTATATATAGTGAACGATCCACGACGACGCAAGTAAAATCCTCTTGCTCAATCATCTTCGAGAGCTTCGGAATCCGTGCTTCATGTCATAAATGACTTTTTATAACTTGCAAATTCTCTGATAGTTTAACAACAAATCTAAGGGGTTGCTATACATATACCTCATTATGTAAATCACTATATAGTAAGGCATTCTTCATATCAAGTTGGTATAACACCAATCCCAAGGCCTTAAATGTCGGTTTCGGTCACCATTTCGGTGATGACCAAAACAGAATTTCGATGGAATTTCGGTCAAATTTCGATCGAAATTTCGATCATTTCGGTCATTTTTTGTACTAGGACCCCCATATTTCGGTCATTTCGGTCGAATTTCGATTTCGATTGGATATCGATATTCGACAGAAATTCGACCGAACTTCGCTGAAATTTGAGGCCATGGTCCAGTCCTTACTAGTAGAAAAAAGAAGAAGTATCCAGAGTACCACTTGTCTAGCCACATGTTGGAAGGGTGCATAATAGTTCATCCCATAAGTTTGGGTGACCCTTGGCCACAAGATGCATTTTGTATTGCTTGACATCACAATCTGCTAAATTATTGAAGTGGAGACCCATTTTCATCCCATAATTGCGAATTCTTGTAGTTGGAATCAATTTCCACGTGCTTCTGGTCTGAGTACTGTCATCTCTTCTTGTATAGTTGCATGCTATTTGCCATTTTAATGTTAATCTTTATATGTGTGTGGGATCTCAATACCTGAGGGATCCATTTTAGAAGGCTATTCAATGACATGTGGCATGAAATAGGATGTACTAACATCCCTTCCCGCATAGTTGCATGCTATTTGCCATTTTAAAGTTTCTCCTTATATGAGTGTGATCTCAACAGTTGAGGGATCCATTACAAACCGTATATAGGTATTTGATAGTATGTCTAATGACAAGTGGCCTGAAATATGATGCACTGTGCAAATACGCTTGCTTTCTTTAAGGCAATCGTAAAGTCTAAGTCATTCACTGCATAGGATCTATCCTGCAAATTGAGGTTTCCAACCATCTATAGCTAATTCCCTCGAAAACATGTAATCTCTTCTTCTCCTCTGACCCACTCTAAGTCCATGAATATGATTTCCTAGCCCAAAATGAAAGTCGCTTCTCTTAGTCTAAGGAAAGGAATAGATACTAGTTAGGGCTAGGAAAGTCTTAGGAGTTCAATTCCAATCCTCCTAAGCTCAGTTTCAGGAGTGGATATTGGCACTTTCTCGTCTTCGGACTCCCTCAGAAAGATATAAGGCTTGTATACTGGTTTCAATGGATTCTCCCAACTATGTCCAATATGCACCGTCTTTTGTCTACTCTCCACCTCATTATTTTTTTCTTGAAAGAAAAAAGGTGCACAGTATATGTGTATGGCCAAAAACTTCATCATTTATCACTAAAAGTTATTACAAGCCTATTGCATTTACAAGTGTTACAAATTAAAGGATCCAATTCTCAGCCATCACATTGGCATGTGCCGCAACATTCTCAGCGTACAAACGGCCGTGGCGAAACACCACCCGATTTCTAGCCAACCAAAGTGCCTGGATTACAACCACACTCCTCGATCTCTTCTTATCCGTACCTGTTCAATATGCCCCAATAGAGCACCAGAAGCTAGCAACTCTGTCAGTATTCACAACATGATTACCAAACCGGTTCCAGAACTCCACGGAGCTTCCACATTTGAAGAAGAGATGAACAACGTCTTATACATCCTCCACGCACCTTCAACACTCAGGGTTAGCCCCCTGAACAAAACGAACAAATCTGTCCATCATCAATAGTCTTCCCCTCCTAAAAATCCACATGAATACCTCCACCCTTGTTGGAACCTTCCACTTCTAAATCCGACTGCAGTTCGCCTTACACCCCCCCTCCCAAGATCAACAATCACAGGTCCCCTTAGCGCACTATAAGACTTCCTAACTGAGAAAGAGCCATCCATACCTAGTGATCCCGTCCATCCGTTGGACCAGTCACCACCTCGAGCTTCGACAACATGTCCTCCACACATTTCTTCGAGAGCTTAGATCTGAATTGTGGGAAGAAAGAATGTCCATCCCAGACCTCCTCCGTGATGCAAAATTGAAATCGAGCGACGTCGAAAATAACAATTTTTTTGGTGGATTTTTCGGTAGAAGAAATAGAAGGGTTGAGAAGAAGAAATTGGAAGGGTTGAGAAGAAGAACACGCCTGTAGCGCGGGGTTGAAGGAGGAGAACCGCGGAGATCGCGTGGAGAGAGAGGGAGAGGAGGAAGGAGAGAGAGATAAAAATCTCAACTTTGATTATCACTTGACTGACTAATACATTGGACCCTCATCCCTTTATATAGGAGGGATGAGATTACAAAAATAGTAAATTAATTTAAATTGACAACCGACTTGCCTAAACTGACTCTAACTAATTAATTGACCCACTTCAAAATTAAAATCTACGAAATAAACGTTGAGATCACAGGCGATCTCAATTATTTAATTAGACAATTACGACCACTTAAAAACGTAAATAAAATTGACGACTAATTAATTAAATAAATTCGGCCCTATAATTTGAGATTACGCTGCATCAACTCTCCTCCGCTTTAAAAATTCGTGTCCCGACGAATTGATGGATCTGCAGGCTTGGAGGAAGATTCGGCGCATTTCGTCGTCTTCTGGAAGAACTGATGTGGAGTGAACGACGGAATCCATACGCGGGCGGGGATGATGCGGCCGTCGTGGTTGAAGAACATGTGCGGCGCGAACGGCGGTGTTTCCTCGATTGTTGTCTCCTTCTTATGATGCTCGAAAAATTGATGCGGCATGGAGAATATGACCCTTGGAGAATCCATAGTGAAGCAATGGCACAAGGAGAGGAGAAGAGGAGATGTGGCTAAGGAATGAAGCCATGGGGTCCTTTTATAAGGGAAGCCCAAGGCCCTAGTCCTATCGGGATAAGGAGGAACCCCAAATCTCTGATTTCCAGCCTCTTTTTTTAAATATTTTGGCCGCCAGGGGTGTGGGTGCAATTTTTGTACCTCTTCAATGAAGGCCTTTCCGTGAATGTTGTTTTGGGGAGGGGTCTTGAGGTAAATTTTCTCAATTAGTTTCCTTATTTCCAGGGAAGGGCCTGCGTCATTAGCCCTACTTGACTCCCGATTCATCCTCTTTCTAGGGCGATGGAGGCGGCGCAACGCACGGGAAAAGGGGCGCCCTTGGGAGCGCGCGCGGAAGCTCGGCGCGGCTGGCGCCTTTCGCAAAGGCGGTGAGGGCTGATGACGGCGGTGGCGGGTCGGCTGGGGGGGTCGCCTGCTACCGCGGCGAGGGGATGGGTAGTGGGTTGGGTGCGGGAGGCGGTTGCGGGAGTAGGGGCGTCGCAAGGCCTTGCGCGTGAGGCGCGGGCGCTGAGGGGGGCGAGGTCGGGTCGGCGGGCTGGGGGGTTGGTACTGGGGGGGGAAAGGGGAGTAGGGGAGGGAAGGAGGCTCGGGCAGGGAGGGTTGGGCGACACGGAGAGGATGCACCGAGGCGGGCGGAGTCGCAGGTCTGGCGCGTGGGAGGGTGAGGGATGCAGGGTGGCGGGTACGGGAGGGGAAGGGGAAAATGGGGCTGCAGGTGGGGGCGGCAACAGTGGGGGTGGGGGCGGCGGTTGTGCGGTGGGAAAGGAGCCGAGATGCGGGGGTGGGGTTTGCGGGGTTTTTGGAAGCGGTGGCAGAGGACCGTAGGGGAGAGGGGTGGCGGGGAAGAGGGAGATGCAGGGGATGGGGATGACGGCTGTGAGGGCTAGACAAGGTAGCGGAGATGGGGAGGGTAGGGGGGTTACCTGGGGTTGCGGGGATTGTGCCGGGACGATCAAAGGGACCAACAAGATCGATTCCGATGGCGAAATCGGTTCTGAAATGTGCTGGACAGCGACCAAATCTTCCTCCATAACGGAGTTTTCTTCGTTTTTTGCTTCGAAATCGGGTGGAATAGCGGTTGCACAGATCTGATTTTGGTCGTTGGTGGTTGAATCGTCGTCGATTAGAGCGTCCAACCATCCTTGCACCTTGAGACTTGACAAGAGACGTTTCTGGAACTTCTGTTGACGCGAACGCGCATGCGACCCATGAGATATGCGGTTGAGATCAAGCTTCAAACGCCAATATGCCACGGGATCGTTGAATCGTAGGAACGATTCAATATCCATGCTCTGATACCAAATAATGCAAAATTGCTTTCGGCGTCGACGATAAAAATAAAATAATTTGGCGGTGGAATATCGGTGGAGAAAAGGAGAGGTTGAGAAGAAGAAATCTCGTCGGTAACGAGGGATTGAAGAAGAAGAACACGGAGATCGCGGGAGGGGAGAGGAGAGATAGGGAGATAATGAGATAAACTCAACTTTTTAGTAATACTTGACTGACTAAAAACTTTGGACTACCATCTCTTTATATAGGAGAGATGGGGTTACATAAATAGTAAATTAATTTAAATTGACAACCGACTTGCCTAAACTGACTCTAACTAATTAACCGACCATCTTTAAAATTAAAATCTACGAAATAAACGTTGAGATCACAGGCGATCTCAATTATTTAATTAGATAATTACGACAACTTAAAAACGTAAATAAAATTGACTATTAATTAATTAAATAAAGTCGGCCCTATAATTTGGGATCACGCTGCATCAACTCTCCTCCGCTTTAAAAATTTGGCTCCTGACGAATTGCTGGATCTGCAGGCTTGGGGGATGATTCGGCGCATTCCGTCGTCTTCTGGAAGAACTGATGTGGAGCGAACGACGGAATCCATACACGGGCGGGGATGATGCGGCCGTCGTGGTTGAAGAACATGTGCGGCGCGAACGGCGGTGTTTCCTCGATTGTTATCTCCTTCTTATGATGCTCGAAAAATTGATGCGGCATGGAGAATATGGCCCTTGGAGAATCCATAGTGAAGCAATGGCACAAGGAGAGGAGATGTGGCTAAGGAATGAAGCCATGGGGTCCTTTTATAAGGGAAGCCCAAGGCCCTAGTCCTATCGGGATAAGGAGGATCCCCAAATCTCTGATTTCCAGCCTCTTTTTTTAAATATTTTGGCCGCCAGGGGTGTGGGTGCAATTTTTGTACCTCTTCAATGAAGGCCTTTCCGTGAATGTTGTTTTGGGGAGGGGTCTTGAGGTAAATTTTCTCAATTAGTTTCCTTATTTCCAGGGAAGGGCCTACGTCATTAGCCCTACTTGACTCCCGATTCATCCTCTTTCTAGGGCCGATGGAGGCGGCGCAACGCACGGGAAAAGGGGCGCCCTTGGAAGCGCGCGCGGAAGCTCGGCGCGGCTGGCGCCTTTCGCAAAGGCGGTGAGGGCTGATGACGGCGGTGGCGGGTCGGCTGGGGGATCGCCTACTACCGCGGCGAGGGGATGGGTGATGGGTTGGGTGCGGGAGGCGGTTGCGGGAGTAGGGGGGGTCGCAAGGCCTTGCGCGTGAGGCGCGGGCGCTGAGGGGGGCGAGGTCGGGTCGGCGGGCTGGGGGGTTGGTACTGGGGGGAAAGGGGAGTAGGGGAGGGAAGGAGGCTCGGGCAGGGAGGGGTGGGGCGACACGGAGAGGATGCACTGAGGCGGGCGGAGTCGCAGGTCTGGCGCGTGGGAGGGTGAGGGATGCAGGGTGGCGGGTACGGGAGGGGAAGGGGAAAATGGGGCTGCAGGTGGGGGCGGCAACAGTAGGGGTGGGGGCGGCGGTTGTGCGGTGGGAAAGGAGCCGAGATGCGAGGGTGGGGTTTGTGGGGTTTTTGGAAGCGGTGGCAGAGGACCGTAGGGGAGAGGGGTGGCGGGGAAGAGGGAGATGCGGGGGATGGGGATGACGGCTGTGAGGACTAGACAAGGTAGCGGAGATGGGGAGGGTAGGGGGGTTACCTGGGGTTGCGGGGATTGTGACGGGACGATCAAAGGGACCAACGAGATCGATTCCGGTGGCGAAATCGGTTCTGAAATGTGCTGGACAGCGACCAAATCTTCCTCCATAAGGGAGTTTTCTTCGTTTATTGCTTCGAAATCGGGTGGAATAGCGGTTGCACAGATCTGATTTTGGTCGTTGGCGGTTGAATCGTCGTCGATTAGAGCGTCCAACCATCCTTGCACCTTGAGACTTGACAAGAGACGTTTCTGGAACTTCTGTTGACGCGAACGCGCATGCGGCCCATGAGATATGCGGTTGAGATCAAGCTTCAAACGCCAATATGCCACGGGATCGTTGAATCGTAGGAACGATTCAATATCCATGCTCTGATACCAAATGATGCAAAATTGAAATCGCGCGACGTCGAAAATAACAATTTTTGGTGGATTTTTTGGTAGAAGAAATAGAAGGGTTGAGAAGAAGAAATTGGAAGGGTTGAAAAGAAGAACACGCCTGTAGCGCATGGTTGAAGGAGGAGAACCACGGAGATCGCGTGGAGAGAGAGGGAGAGGAGGAAGGAGAGAGAGATAAAAATCTCAACTTTAATTATCACTTGACTGACTAATACATTGGACCCTCTTCCCTTTATATAGGAGGGATGAGATTACAAAAATAGTAAATTAATTTAAATTGACAACCGACTTGCCTAAACTGACTCTAACTAATTAATTGACCCACTTCAAAATTAAAATCTACGAAATAAACGTTGAGATCACAGGCGATCTCAATTATTTAATTAGACAATTACGACCACTTAAAAACGCAAATAAAATTGACGACTAATTAATTAAATAAATTCGGCCCTATAATTTGAGATTACGCTGCATCACTCCGCCTCATTACTTGTAGTACACATAGAAGCATCTATACAATGGCATAAGTAGAAAGCAAGTGCTCATATTTGCTTAGGGCATGGTGGATAGCGACATGTGATGTGGCACATGTATTTCAAGATCATGTTGTGCACAACATCAATGGACAAATCGAAACATGACATCCCTGATTGCAATAGTAGTTGTAGTAAGGGAAGATACACCTTATTGATAGACTCAGAAGTAGTTAGCTGAGATCCTGTCGGAGAGAATAGTATGACTAGTTTAGAAAAGTTGATATCAACGTTGGTAAAATACCTCCTCCCAAGAGGGTAATAATGTAAGTATTCCTTATGAGTTGCAGAGTGCCCAATAAAAATGCGTTTATAGTTCGGGTTTCAAAAGATGATGACAGTTTCTCTCCTCCATGCATGGTTTCAGATTTCACGAAATTTCGATTTCGACAAGGAACCGAAATTTCGAGCGAAATGGCGATATGAGGGAAGTTTTCGATCATTTCTTCACAAATGATGGTCGATATGGGCGAAATGTCGTTGAAATTTCGTTGAGATTTTGATGAAATATCATATCGACATGGTATCGATACGATATCCGAAACTGATATTTAAACCCTTACCTCCTGGACTTAAGTATGATCAAAAGCAACTTAAGCAATAAATCCAGAAAGTATAGGAAAAATGTTTTTTTGGAAACTTAATCGAGTAAGGCACTTGTTCATTAAGCACAAAGGATGTCATACATGACAACAACAACAAACAAAGCCTTTTCCCACATTAAGTTGGGTCGGCTACTAAATTACAATTTGGGTCCCCATCTATGGGTCCGATCCCAGAATGGGTCCCGATCTTTAAATTGTAACGATTCGGGTCCCAGGACCATTAATGTAAGGAACTTTTTGGGGGTAATGACGAGTATGCCCTTATTTAAAAGTTGGAACCCAACCCCCATTCCCTTCCCAACAAGGGTATATTCGTCATGAACCTCAAAATTTCCATTTCCTAAATGGTCCTGGGACCCGAATCGTTACAATTTAAAGATCGAGACCCATTCTGGGATCGGAACCATAGATGGGGACCCGAATTGTAATTTACCCATGGATTTTTTGCCTCAATTCAGGTCTATCTTGGGCCAATCTCGGGCTTAGGTCCAAACAATTAAGATCCCTTCGTCAACATGAATTTAATATAACATGAATTAAATAAAAAAATGCAATCAACATAACATCTCCCTCTAATACGTGTGGGCATGATAATGAATCAGCAGAATGCCAAAGGTATATGTTTATGCTTCCTCAATGCGGCATCATTCCGTAGAGAGGTATATGCACATGAAGTTTGATGAATAATCCCATGAGAGTTGGGAAATTTAGCATCGTCATAAATTTGATAGAAGCAGGAAGATATTTTTTTATTTTAGCAATGCATCTTTCGATAACACCACAACCTTGTATTTTTTTGAGGAAAAGAAGGACAAGCACCTAAAAAGTGCAAACCATAACTTGTATACTTCATATTAATTTTTCAGCATGGAACACCGATATAAATGAGTGAAGTCATCAACAAAAACAATGTAGAATTGATGGCTTCGCAAGTCAGATATCCTGTTAGGACCCTTGCAAATTAAAATGTAAAATCTCAAATAATGCACTGCTACTCTTGTCGGCCCGCTTATGGAAGGAGGATATGTTGTGCTTTCCTAGCCCGTTAGCCTTGTATTGGAATGTAGAATGAGGCCCCTCCATGCTCAAACAGTTGACTTGTTTGGAGGTATATATGAAAGAGAAGTAAACTATCTTCTATCACTACTTAGATGTCTAGATGCTCTAGACTCAATTAACTAATGTGCAAAACCAGTCACATGACAATCAATAAAAGCATAGTCATTACGTGACAAGCATGTGGCCGTCACAACCTCTAAGGAAGGTGTACATAAGGGGTAGGACCATGTCCTACGTTCTTCCTCAGTTGGGATAGTAGGTTGTAATGCTGATGATATTTTGGTTGTAAAGGAGGAACATCACTTTTATTGCTCAGAGACCATGTTTACATAGGAAAGAAAACCGTGCTTCTGTTGACATGGCTTCTATGTATGCCCTATCTTGTGACAGTTGCTGACATTGCAGCTTGCTGCCTCCACCACAATCTCATCCAAGATCGCAGAAGTCAGCAGTCGGTACTCGGTCGGCATGGTTACTGATTAAGGATTAATCGACAATCAGGAGAGTAATCATATTTAGTCGGGCATTCGTCGGTTTTGAATTTTTAATTATTTTAAATATATAAATCAGTTTTTATAACATATACTCTCATTTATATTCATATATTTAGCAATTTTATCATTTTTAAGAGCTTAAAAATTATAGCAAGAGAAGAAAAAATGAAGCAAGTTCAGAACAAAATGTTTGGTACACAGTATGAGCAAATGTTCAAAAATCAAAAACACATACAAAAGAATAATACAAATGGAAAGTGAGACACGTGTCACAAGTCAATGGATTCAATCCTCAATGTCATCATCCAAGTCTAGCTCTTCTTCTTCTTCTTCTTCGTCATCATCTTCATCATCATCATCATCATCTCATCTTCTTCTATATCCTCATGATGTAGGTTATTCTTCCTCATTTTTTTGCATGATTTTGGTTAATTTCATTGTTAGGAAGCTATTCTTACCATTCTATTTCATGCATAACACTTAATCCCCTAGACATTTAAAGGCTTCTCCTATTGTACTAGCACATGATATCAAAATTGCTCTTCTGTTACATTACATTGACTCCACTGATAATTCTGCAGGTGAATCATATTCTTTCATCAATCAAAAAGAAAAAAAATCCATGGTCACTATAATACTCTTGATTGATGCTTCCACGTGCACAGTTCTTATATTGATTCATTGGTTGCCAAAGTGATAAGAACAATCCTCTGCATGTATTAGTAGTATGCTCCTCTGCTATGGTTACAATGAATAAGCTCGATTTATAGCATTTTTTATCAGGCCAATCTTTAATTATTCTACCTCATGTCCTATCCTTCTCTTGAATGTTGTTTGCATGAAATTTTCCATGTCTTTTTGTGGTATAAGTACGAAAGATTACTTGTGGCAGCTAATGATGTTAGGGAACTGGACAAGATCTGATTGACATCCCCATGCATCAATGGATCTTGGTTGAAATCCACTTATTGGCGGTTACGAGATTTCTGATTTTCATTTACTAAAATTACATGCAGAGTACATAAATAGTGTATTGTAATTAGCGAGAATAGATTTAAGATTTAAAAATACATACATTTCGAAAGAGCTTCGTGGTAGATTCAAAGGCGTTTCAGCCATTATCTGAGTGCTCCAAATAATTTGAAGGTTATCATAAAAGTCGTGTGCCAATCAATATTTGCATATATTATGTAAAATGCTTATTAAGTTCCAGCTACCTTTGAGTGTGTCATGCTGATACTACAACATTCATGTTGCATTTGGCTGGGTAATTCATGCCATGCAAAGACTAGTTAGTAAATCCCTATGCAAAAGTCGACCGACTAGTCGGTTGACTAGGCCGACTAGTCGCCCGTTTAATCGGGTCAGTCCGACTATAGGCCGATTTGGCCTAGTCGAGTCGGGTACCCCTCGACTCGACTAGTGGGCCTAGTCGGTCGACTTTTACAACACTGACCTCATCTTTGCCCTCTACCTTCATGACCTCTTATTATGGAAGAGCCTCTCTGATCACACGTAAACGCCATGACCGTTGGAGTCTCGGTACCCACATGAAGTTTTATCCTCTTCAGTCGGCCATTAGCCTCCTCAATCAGTGATTCCTTTGCACCATCAAGAAATTGGTTCCTTGCTGAGTCATATGCATAATCAGGACCTGCAAGGAAGACTCCAACTATCATCATCATCATGTATAACTTTAAGCTTTCATAGTCAAATGGTGGAAGGTAGCTTTGCAACTTTTCAAACAAGGCATGTAGGCTAGAGCAGTTGGTGTAAATGATGTTAATCTTGCTTTTTTCTAATAGATATCTAAATGATGCTAAAAAATCTTCGTGTGGTTTTTCGCATGAGAGTATGCGAAAGCAAGGGAATCATACAGATTTGGCAATTGATTTATATGGGACCTCTTGAGCAGTCTCGATTACTAAAGTCCCAAAAAGCCACACCTTGAGAAGGACATTGTGTTTCCCGAAAGTATGCATATTTTCTTTATAGGCTAGGTTCTACCAAAGTATGCTCTTTATCGCTAGGTACTCATGAACTGTATTGATCATAAGTCATAGTTGGTCCGATTCATCATGACAATGGGGTCAAGAATCTTCATCTCATCACAAGTAAGGATTGGGACACTCATGTGGCCCCCATGCTTGATAGAGGAATGTGAGCTTGGAAGAATGGGAATAACCCTTTATTTTTTGAACACCACGGGACTACTTGGAAATGATAAGGGTTTGTAAGATAGGGAGCAGAGGGCGTTTCTGTGGCCCGTGGCAAGCTTGTGGGCGATTTGGCTGGGCAGAAATGCAACTCTTTTCTCGGGACATTGCTTTTACAAGGAAAACATCGTTTTGCACTGTGCGCGTTTTGTCGGTGATTGGGTGTTGTTTTAGCTTCCTTTATGTCGTTTCTTTCGATACCTTTGTAAACTACCTGTTTACTTTGGGGAGACACCACTGAGTGTCTCCCCCTCTTTTGGGCCTAAAAAAAGGGTTTGTAGGCATAGTCTGATTCCCACAACATACTCATATGCTATCAAGAGACTCTGACGATACATGAAAAGAAGAGTAGTGGGTCAGGTGGATCCCATACAACATCAAACAAGGGTTGAAAAACACTTGATCTGCATTTTGTTGCTCGAATACCACTGCTACAATATTGCAATGACAAGAGGATTCTGGGGTTTGGTGGAGTGGGATAGGTCAAGAGAGGTATAAACTCTTTCTACGACCTCCACTCTGATACCATGTTAAGATGTGAAAAGATAATTCATCTATCGAGATTAATCTTAGATCTTATTTTTCACCAGTATTGAAAAAGTAAAGAGATGATGCTATAGACGAGGAATAAAGAGACCACTTTGGGAGATCTAGCTAGCACTGAAAGTTGCTTGAAGCAAGCTAGTAGATGAGTACAAAAGAAGTAAGTAGAAGAGGCTTTGATTATTATGAAACTTGGGAATGGTGTAGGACTTGATGACATTCCTGTAGAAGTATGGAGAATTCTAGGTGAACATGGTTTGACATGGCTCACAAATTTATTCAATGTCATTTGGCAAAGCTAGAAAATGCTTGAAGAATGGAGGAGAAACATACCGGTGCCTCTTTATAAGAATAATGGTGATATTCAAAATTATTTACAGAGGTATCAAACTGATGAGTCATACCATGAAAGGTGGGAATACGTGATCGAAAGAAGACTGAGGCAAGTTTTCTAAGTAACAAAAAATCAATTCGGATTCATACCAGCTCGCTTAACTATTGAAACTATCCACTTGAACAATGGATATTTATAGAGTTAAAGGGAAGAACCTCCATGTGATTTTTATTGATTTGGAGAAGGCTTATGATTCTGTCCGACTATCCTACGGGAGATATTGTGCGGAGTTATGGAGAAGAGGCAACCACGTGTCCTCATAACCTCAAATTTTGTCGACAGGTCATCGAATTTCGACCGGAATGGCCGAAATTTTAGTTATATGGTGGGTCTTAGTACAAATCCTTATCGAAATGGCCGAAATTTCAGTTGAGTTCCGACCGAAATTCGATCGAAATTTCATTTCAGTCAGTCACCGAAATGGTGATCGAAATCGACATTTAGGGTAGGGATGCAAACGGATGGATACAGATACAGATATAGGTATTACCATACCTTTATCCGTTTTTGAATACGAATACAGATGCGGATATGGATATTGACGGATATTAAAACTATCTTACCATATCCTTAAAAAACGGATACGGATGTAAAACAGATATTGATCGCATACGAGTAATGTTAGAAATACTCTATAGAATCGACTTAAATATATACGAATTGGATGAAAACACATGATATAAATTTAGTAAATGTGTTTGTATCATAAAAATGATACAAATATGGTAAAAGAAGGTATAAAATTATGTTATATATGACTAAAAATAAATCTATGACTATATTTATATACGAAAACGGATATACGGATACGGATACATATGTTTGCGGATATCAAAACGATATCCATATCCGTATCTGTTTTAAAACGGATACGGATACGGATGTCAAAATCTGTATAAAACGGATACGGCGATGGGCCGGATACAGATATATCTGTAACCGTTTGCATCCCTAATTTAGGGCCTTGCCCGTCCTATACATTAACCCTATAAAGGATATGTATAATCGGGCTTCATCTTGTGTAAGGATCCATTATGCGAAGATCATACATCTACCTTAGCATTTTTATTCTCGTTCTCTGAACATGTTGTGGTTCACGTGCTAACATTTTGATCTAGAGTATAACAGGTCTCACGGTTGCTTTGTGATGCTTTCCTTTGACTTTCAAAGGGATTTTCTTATTACAAAGAACAATAGAGGCTCCTCTCCACTTTAGCCAACATGCATTTATTCTATGAGTAACATCTCCATCAATTTCCCTATCCTCTTACAAAATAAATCCCAAGTATCTAAAACTTTCTTTTTTCGGAATGTTATCGTCTCTAACCTTCACCTCGAGTCCTTCACCGTCCATCAAATGTGCACTTCATATATTTCGTCTTAGCCCTACTTATACGCGATCCTTTAGTCTCTTAGGCATGTCTCCAAACCTTCACTTTCTCATTTACTCTATCTCTTGTCTCATCATTCAACACAATATCATTGGCGAACACCATAGACCAAGGTATCTCATCCTGAATGTGACTAGTCAATTCATCCATAATCAAAGTAAAAAAATGAATGGACTCAAAACTGAACCTGATGCAAACCGATTTTCATGTTAAAATCGTTAGTCTTCCCAGTCTGGATGCTTACACAAGATGATACCCCATGATACATATCATTTATAAGGTTAATGTATAGGATATGTACTTGCCTCTTCTCCAAAACGCTCCGCAATATCTCTCTTGAGACTGAATCATAAGCCTTTTCCAAATCAATAAAAATCATATAGAAATTCTTTTTAGCTCTGTAAATCTCCACTGTTCTCCTCAACATGTGGATAGTTTCAATAGTTAAGCGACCTGACATGAATCCGAATTTATTTTTAGTTACTTTGGAAACTTGCCTCAACCTTTTTTCAATCACATATTCCCAAATTTCCATAGTACGTCTCATCGTTTTGATACATCTATAATTCGAACAATTTTAGATGTCTCCATTATTATAAAGAGGTATCCCAATGCTTCTCTTCCATTCTTCAGGCATTTTCTTGCTTAGCCAAATAACATTGAATAAATTTGTGAGCCAAGTCAAACCCGTTCACCTAAAACTTTTCAAACTTCTATAGAAATATCGTCGAGTCCTACCCCTTTCCTAGGTTTCATAACCTTTAAAGCTTCCTCTACTTCCTTCCTTTGTACCATTTATGGCTTGCACGTTTCAGCTAACATTCACTACCAGCAATATCTCCCAAAGTAATCTCTTTACTCCCTTCTCCAATGTAAAGCTTACGGAAATACTGTTTCCATCTAGCCTCTATATCATTTTGAGTGATAAGCATGCATCTCTTTGAGAAAGATCTTTGGCCTTTCTTTCTCTTGCTTTGGCCAATCTGAATATATCCGTCTGGCCTTCTCCCGAGTCATATTTTTTGTATAAAACTTCATAAGCTTTCGACTTGGCTTCACTTACAGGAAAGTAGTACAAATCAACCATGAGATCTGCTATGGTCCATGGATCTGAATGTTGTCATATGAACCATAGAAATGTGCAAGGAATGACATAAGCAGAAATGAAAATGCTAAGGTGGATGTGTCGTCATACACGAAAAGATCGGATTTGGAATGACTTGATTCGAAAGAAAGTTGGTGTAGCTCCGATAGAGGATAAGATGCGAGAAAATTGCTTAAGATGGTTTGGTCTTTTGCAAAGGAGGCATGCTAGTGCACCAGTTAGAAGATGCAAGATTTGGGATGTTGAGCTGGTTAAAAGAGGGCATGAAAGACCGAAGAAGTGTTGGAATGAGATTATTTGGAGGAATCTTGGTTATTTGGATCTAAACTCGAGAATGACTCAAGATAAATCTGAATGGTGGCAAAGAATCCATGCAGCTAACCCTACTTAATGTGGTAAGGGCTTTGTTGTTGTTTGAAAAACATGTGATCTCTGGCCCATATGTAGATAGACCAATAGGGAAAAGCACAATGAGAACCATAGATGAAAAAGATAAAATGGAGAATATACATTAAGGCAATTAAGCATGATATAAAGCGTTCTACATGAACTATTTCAACTTATGTGTCCTTATTGTGCAGTATTTCTAGTAGGCAAATTTGGAGTTATTGCCATGTAATTTTTGGACGCCATAAGGGTAGAATTATATGTTTTACAAGTATCTCTAGTATCCTTTCCAAAAAGAAAGAAAAGTCATGGCAAATGGTTTGCTTGAACTTTCAATTTGAAAGCACATGGTGCTGTTCTAGAAGTGCCATCCCTGGTTAATGCTCTTTTTTAGACATTTAAAGTGCTGACAACCACCCCTACCTTGGTAATCTAAAATTACGTCACTTTTTTAAAAATGATGTTTGCATTTTCAGTTTTCTTAATAGCTATGCATTTTGGTGGGTATCTTATTTATGTCACGTGTTTGTTAATCAGCTCATAAATCCCGGGATCCTGTCCTGGAATGTATCAATTTTCATCTTAAGAAGTGCATATCATGCTACCTATCAGATAACGCATCTAAGCATAGGGTTGTACATGGATCGGATTGGATTGGATTTTGGCCCAATCCGTGTCCAATCCACACTTAACGGATTTTTTATTTTTCCAATCCAATCCATTCCATTAAACATGCAAATCCAATCTAATCTGATCCATCGGATTACGGATTGAATCGGATTGGTTCGGATTTTTAGTACTCATCTAAGATATGATTAAGTTTGTAGCACATTAGACCTTGATATTTAAATCATGGTTCTAAAATTGAGATTATGGATAAATGTAAAGAAAATGATAATTTTTGGAAAGCAAAAACTATGCTTGTTATGGATATAGTACGAACAATCATTTTATAACTAAATATAAATAACATAATTTTAAAGATTTTTATCAGTTGTGCCCCTCCGAGATCTTGTAATTTCAGTTATGCCCCTATCTTTTCGGTAATATCAGTTGTGCCCTTAACTTTTTGCCGTTCTATCAGTTGTGCCCCTCCGTTAGTTTAACTGTCAATGAGTTTACTTAACCTGGTTTTTTCAAACCATGGTGCAATTAAGAGGGGTATAATTGTCCAGACTTATTCTTCATCTTCTTCCTCCTCCATTTGTTCTTCTTCCTCTCTTCATATTTTCTCTCTCTTAATTACACCTTCATGCATCCATAAAATCATTAAAATTTGAGCATTTTCACGGATATATCACTCATTGCATATCTAATGGTGATTTTTATTTCATTTTTTGATGAACTTTCATGAATCAATTAATCAAAAATTTATCTTAAACAAACAAATGCTGAAGATTGGAGGTGGAGCCGGGGGAAGGCTGGGGACGGAGAGGTCACCGGCCTGGGAGGAGGAAGGAGGTGGAGGTCGTCGGCTGGGGGCGGAGGAAGGACGGAGCGGAGGAGGGGGGAGGCTGTAGGCTAGGGGCGGAGAGGTCGTAGGCCTGGGAGGAGGAGGGAGGCTGGGGACGGAGGAAGGACGGGGCGGAGGAAGGGGGAGGTCCTGGAGGTGCGGGTTGGCGCGGGGGCGGCAGGGGGTGGTAAGGAGCACGAAGCAGCGGGGGCGGCAAGGGGTGGGGGGGAGCTCGAAGCAGGGGGCGGGGGGAGGTCGGGGCGGAGGGAGAACCTGGAGGTGCGGGGTCGCGCGTGGGCGGCAGGGGGTGGCGCGGGGGCAGAGGAAGGGGGAGGTCCTGGAGGTGCGGGTTGGCGCGGGGGCGGCAGGGGGTGGGGGGGAGCTTGAAGCACGGGGCGGGGGGAGGTCGGGGCGGAGGACGCGGGGGCGACAGGCAGGAGGAGCTATGGGAAGGTGGACGGGCGCGGGGGCGACAGAAGGGAGGAGCTCTGGGAAGGCGGAGGAGGAAGAGGAGGGAGGAAGAGGAAGGAGATGGGAGAGGAGGAAGAGGATGAGGAAGGAGGAAGATGAGAAAATGACCTTTTTCAGCTTTTACTTTTAATTTAATTCCCATTATGTCCCAAAGTTAACGTCCGCTTACATTGAGAATGAACGTCAACTAACCGGAGGGGCACAACTGATAGAACAACAAAAAGTTGAGGGCACAACTGATATTACCAAAAAGATAGGGGCATAACTAAAATTGCAAGATCTCGGAGGGGCACAACTGATAAAAACCCTAATTTTAATTCACAGAAACCATATAATCATCATGTTGAATTTGACTAAAATGCAAGTTTTTATATATCAAATAGGAACTGCAACTTGGCTATGCAGTGCGGTAAGGAGGATCGTGCACGAAGAAGGACTGGGACAAGAACCATGCATGACTGCGCGATGTGGGAGTAAGGTTCATGGTTGCACGTATGTGAGGGAGGTCTGGGAGAGTCGAAGACGAGGTTTGTTTGTGCATGTGTGAGGGGGTCTAGCTATGCGTGCGCGTGGCTGGGGATGAGGAGGCTGTAGCTGAGGACGAGACGGTAGCCGACCGAGGTGGAGATCTGGCTACATGTGCGTGAGGGAGGTCTGGGAGAGCCGAGGACGAGGTCCAGTCGCGCATACGCGAGGGAGATCTGGCTGTGCATGCGTGCAACTGTGGACGAAGATAACATCCGGTGGAGATGTGTGTGCCCAAGTGTGATGTATGTGGCATGAGTGGATGTCTTATTTGGAAGGCTCCCAAGGTTGTTTAGGATTAAGTATTATTATTTTTAATAAGGGTGTTTCGTTTAGAAAATTAGAAGGGCTCGAAGGGTGTTGTGGGTGGGTAATGCTTTTTAAAACCAACAAGTGAGGCGGGGTAATGGGGTTTCCAGCAAGTGGTGTGGGTAAAGCTTGAGTTGAAATAAGTTTAAAATGTAAAGAGAATAGTTTGGATATTTACATATAGAATTCAAGTAAAATTAAATATATAATATGATTAAGGATAAGAAATAAAATATTATATATTATTTATTTATCAACAGATTAACGGATTGGATCGGATCGGATTTTGACAATAATCTGATCCAATCCATCAATGAACGGATTTGTAAAATTTCAATCCGATCCGATCCATTGAGCTTATAAATTCGAACCGATCCAATCCAATGACAATGGATTGGATCGGATTACAGATTTTATCCGATCCATGTGCACCCCTATCTAAGCATATAGTATATGCTGAATGATAAGTATACTGATATATACCACCAATAGTTTCGTTTTACTTATGGTATTTACAGAGGAAAAAGAATGAATTGTACTAATGAGAGCCCCTCGGGTTCTCTTATATTGGAGAGGGACCTATTGGGTAAATTACAAGAAGAAGACAAAAGAAATAGAAAATAGGAAAACAATAATAAAGATAACAAATATCTCAATACTCCCTCTGAAGCTGGAGCGTAGATATCGATCAGACTTAGCTTGGAACAACATCTCTGATAAGGCCCTTTGGCTAGGGCCTTAGTAAGAACGTGTGCTGTCTGGTCTCCAGAGCTGACGTGCATAGTGGTGATAAGGCTCTTTTATATCATGTCACGAGTGTAGTGACAATCCACCTCTATGTGCTTCATCCTCTCATGAAAGGCTGGGTTGTTGGCAATAAAAAGAGTAGCCTGATTGTCACATTGGAGGTGCATGGGAAGAGGCAACTCCATAGTCATGTCAGTAAGAACAGATCTGACCCTCATCATCTCTATGCTATCCTATGCCATGGCGCTGTATTCTGATTCAGCACTCGATCTGACAACCACAATATGCTTCTTGCTCTTCCATGAAACCAATGAAATCCCTATGAAGTATGAACACAACAAAGGCTGATATAGACTTCCTATCCTTTGGACACCCAACATAATCTGCATCTGCACATGCTGTAACTTAAAGAGTTGCGCCTCTGCTGAAAAGAAACCCCATACCAGGTGAAGTCTTCAGATATCTCAGAATCATATGGACTGCATCCATATGTGCCTATCTGGACTGCTCCATAAACTGACTCACTTTGCTCACGACAAAGGATATGTCGGGCCTGGTAATAGTCAAATATAGTGGCTTGCCAATAAGCTCCCTGTACCTCCTCTTGTTGACCTCCTCAGTGTCATCATCATAGAGCTTCTTGCTCGGGTCAATATGAGTAGTGGCTGGTCTGCAATTTGCCATGCCTGTCTCTGAAAGAAGATCTGTAACTAGGGATGCAAACGGACGGATACGGATATAGGTATTACCGTATCCTTAACCGTTTTTTAATACGAATACGGATGCGGATACGGATATTGACGGACATTCAAACTATCTTACCATATCCTTAAAAAATGGATATGGATGTAAAACGGATAGTGTACGAGTAATGTTAGAAATACTCTATAGAATTGACTTAAATATATACGAATTGGATGGAAAAGACATGATATAAATTTAGTAAATGTGTTTGTATCATAAAAATAATACAAATGTGATAAAAGAAGGTATAAATTTATATTATTTAGGTTTGAAAATAAATTTATGACTATATTTATATACGATAACAGATATACGGATACTGATGTTTGCGGATATCAAAACGATATCCATATTCGTATCCGTTTTAAAATGGATACGGATACAGATGTCAAAATTTGTATAAAACGGATACGGTGACGGATCAAATACAGATATATCCGTAGCCGTTTGCATCCCTATCTGTAACTGTTAGAAAATAGGAAGCGGAAGCGAAATTGATAAACAGAGCATAATCTAGAATGATAAACATGAAGAACAAAAGATTTTTACGCGGAACCCTACTCCGTGAGGAGCGGGATGAAACCACGGGCGAAGCTCTCAAAGGGGCATATCTTGCATTGCTTTTTCTCATCTGATACAAGAGGCCTGGGGCTCCTTATATAGCCCCCACGGAGCCTCCAAGTCCCACCACCGGTAGATGTTGGACTAAACATATGGATGGGTAAATGGATCCTGAAGGTATCCATTTACCCACCTACAACTCAATAGGTGCACATAGCAAATACTCCAACACTCCCCCTCAAGTTCGAGCATGCAATGCTCAGCTTGGACAAACATAAAGAAACTCAACTCAACGCTACATGAGACTGCAAACAATATCAACCCAACACACACAACTGCTGCTGTCGAGGACGTTGCTTCTCATGCCGTGCAGGTGAGGAGGACGAACGGGCTGGAGTGTGAGTCTTTTGAATCTCCTCGTCGGAGAGCATGTGCTCTGAACTGTGCCTGTCAGAGTCACTGCAGTTGGATATGAGTCTCCTCGTCGGAGTACTCTGGCCCGCCACAATATGTGGACAACTGCTTCATCTCTGAAAAGGCCGAACTGAAAAAGGCCGTGGCAGTGCAATCCTCGGCGAAGTCCACTGTCGCTGGAGAATGGAGTCTGAAAGAAGTCTCCTCGTCGGAGAACTGGGTCTCTCCCATCTGGCACGGATAATGGTGCACTACTCTGGTGTCCCTATGATACTACATGAAAACCCTTGCCAATATGGCATAGGGAATGGTCCTCTACTCTGGAGTCCCTATGGCTCACATGAAAACTCTGGCCGAAACAACAAGAATGGATGGGGACCACTACAAAAGATGGCATACATATGCGCATCTGAAAATGACCGCAAACATATGCGTGTCTGAAAATGAGTTTCTCTCTGGAGAACTCGAAATAGGTCACTCAAACATGGAGTGCCTCGAACTTGGACTCTGACCAATCTGAATGTCGAGTCTGAATATGCGCATCATACTGTGGACTCGGAATCTGAACATCGAGTCTGAAATTGTGCTTAAAAAAACTTCATCTGAAACTGTAGAGTCTGAACAATCTGCCTGGTCTGCATCTGACATCTGAATCTGCAACAGGACCTGTGACTCTACACCATACTCCCCCTTTCTCCCATACTTGTCGGAAAACATGAACGTCGACCAAGTTGGGAGAATACATGATAATATGGGAAAAAACCATAAAGCCGATTACAAATTTTTTGGCCTCTCAAAACATGGATAACAATTGGCCGTTTCAGTTTTTTTCTTCGGCCTGCATTTTTTTAATATGCCGTGACACCATTTTTTTACGGTTTTTTTGAAAGTCGAGCAACCATCTTTTGTTTTTTTTCCGGCTTTCCATTTTTTAAAATGCGTACGACTTTTGTATTATGTACACACCTTTTTTTAACAAATCAACCCTCCTCCCTCTTTTAAATAAATATTGGGCTCTCAACGAAATAGCCCTTATATTTCCCTCTCTCCTTTTTTTTATCTATACGACAACCCTAGGGTTACCTGCCTGGGAACCCTCAACTTAAAACCTGCTGCCCCCGACTTGGGGCTTTTAAAGATGGTGCCGAAGATGACGGGGCATTTATCTGCGCCGCCGCTACTGGAGAGGAAGGAGGATTGCCGCTTGGAGGTCGTACGGTTGGGGCTCGCCATATCTGGAGCATCGCGCGCAAGGAGGAGATGAGTTGCCTGGGCGCGCGATTGCCTGCGCGTTGCGGGTTCGTCAGGGCTGAAGAAGAGCGGCCATCGCTGCCTGGACTCTTCGCGCCGACTGGAGGTGCGATGTAGAGGAGCGCGAGGCCTTTAGCGCATCGCCGCCGACTGGAGGGCTTCGTTCACACGTGCTGCGAGGTGGTGCGAGTGTTTTGTTCGAGTGGAACTTTGATGAAGCTGATGGGGCTCCTGTCAAAGGAGATCTGACGTCGCTTCTGCGATGACCGGATGGAGAAGGCACGGCCAGTTAATGGATGCCGGCTGGGATTAGGGCACCTGCGATGGACTGCTGCGCCATGGCAGGGGGTGCGCCTGCGTTGAAGATGAGGTTGCGGATGGGTACGCAGTGCCTGTGCGACAGGAGGATGGAGGGCCTGGGACAGCATCGCCCTGAAGAATATGGCCTGGAGGATGCTGTCGCCTCCGCTAGAGGATTAAGGCTTTGCGATGATGTGCGACACGACTAGGATATGCGGCTGCGATAAGAGATGTTGCTCCCAGTGCTCCAGCTTGCTAGGGTTTCAGAAAATCCGTGAAACATGAACTTTGACCAAACCATATCAGGATAATCTTCAATAAAATTTCAGAACATAATTAGGGGTTCAATAGAAACCCTATACTTGAATCTCGAACAAAACAAAGAACATAATGAAAAATTCCGAGAATCGACCCGCTCTGATACCAATGTTAGAAAATAGGAAGCGGAAGCAAAATTGATAAACAAAGCATAATCTAGAATGATAAACATGAAGAACAAAAGATTTTTACGTGGAATCGTGAGGAGCAGGATGAAACCACGGGAGAAGCCCTCAAAGGGGCATATCTTGCATTGCTTTTTCTCATCTGATACAGGAGGCCTGAGGCTCCTTATATAGCCCCCACGGAGCCTCCAAGTCCCACCACTGGTAGATGTGGGACTAAATGTATGGATGGGGTAAATGGATCCTGGAGGTATCCATTTACCCATCTACAACTCAATAGGCGCACATAACAAATACTCCAACAGTAACGTATTTCATTTGGGTCATCACAAGACCTCGTTGGTTCCTGGCAAACTCCAGTCCAAGGAAGTACCGTAAATGTCCAAGGTCCTTGGTCACAAACTGCTGACCTAGGAAGTCCTTGGCACCCTGAATGCCCTGCTCGTCATCCCCTGTAACAATAATGTCGTCAACATAAACAAGAATGATAATAGTACCTCTCTAGGTCCTTAGCACAAACAAGGAATGATCAGCAGTCGATCGCACAAACCCCTGCTGCTCTATGAAGTTCGAGAGCTTCTGGAATCTTGATCTTGGACTCTGCTTAAGGCCATAAATAACCTTGTGTAGCCTGCAAACCTTCTGACACCCCCCTCAGCAGCAAACCTAGGTGGTTGCTGCATGTAGACCTCCTCCTGTAGATCACCCTAGAAGGCATTCTTCACATCAAGCTGGTAAAGGGGACAATCTCGTGTCACATCAACAGAAAGTAGAATACGCAGAGTAGAATGTCTGGCAATTGGAGAGAAAGTATCATGATAGTCCACCCCATATGTCTTGGTGAGCTCACGTGCCACAAGTCTTGCCTTATAGTGATCCACACTGCCATCCACACGGTGTTTCACAGTAAACACCCATTTGCATCCCTTAACGGATGCGCCAACTGGAGCAAAAACAAGACTCCACGTACCATGTGACTGTAGCATGACCATCTCCTCCTCCATTGCTAACCTCCACCGACTGCCCTGAAAAGCCTCCTGATATGTCCGTGGTATCTCCACAGCTGATAGTGCTATGGTAAATCTCTTGAAATCCTCTGACAGTCTGTTTTAGGAAACCTGACTGCAAGAGGATAAATAGCACACTAACGTTTCGGCTTGCACAAAGCAATCAACACGTCAAGATCATCTGCCAAGTCCGTAACCTATGAGTTCCCCTTTTGAGAGGGCACCTGCTCATCCTCTATGGAATCCTGCTGCACAGACAATTCAATAGTGCCATCAGTAGAAACAATGTGCTCATTACATACATGAGACGTGCTGGATGTCGGGCAAGACCTGTGAGCAGGGGAAACCAAGCGAGACCTACAAGTGAAAACACGTGGCAAAAACTGAGTCACAGTAGAAGGTGGAGCCACATGAGCAGGTGTAGGTGGTGGTGGTGGTATGACAATAGGAGGTGGATGCATGTAGATCTCATCGTCAGAGTCATATGGAGATAGTCTGTCACCTGTGGGAGAAAAATGCATGATAGGCTCAAAGAAAGTGACGTTAACACTAACAAAGTACTTCCGTCTGAGCAGATCAAAGCATCATTATCCTTTCTGGCTACGGGAGTAGCCGACAAAAACGCACTTGACGGCTCTGGGAGAGAGCTTGTCTCGAGCAGGAGAGACATCATGAACAAATGCAACAGAACTAAACACACGAGGTGTAAGGGAGAAAAGATCCTTTTCAGAAAACACAATCGAGAAATGAATCTTCTCTCCCAACACCGACGAGGGCATGCGGTTCACTAGATATCATGCAGTAAGGACATCATCTCCCTAGTAAGCATGATGAGCACGACTCTGTATCTGCAAGGTTCTGGTCACATCAAGTAAGTGATGGTGTTTGCGCTTGGCCACACCGTTCTGCTAGGAAGTATAAGCACATGAGGTCTGATGAACAAGCCCAGAGATTTAAGGAACTCAGAAAGCTGTAAAGTGCAGAATTCTAAAGCATTATCAAAAGAAAGGTATTTGACTTTTTTTAGAAAAAATATTCTTTATCTCATTAATAAAATATTTGATCATAGATCTAGCCTCAGATTTATTCTTAAATAAAAAGACCCAAGAAAGTTTAGAAAAATCATCGACAAAAACTAAGTAAAAACGGTATCCCTGGTGATTAAAAACATGACTCGGACCCCAAATGTCTAAATGTAGGAGCTCAAATAGCTGAGAATTGCTCCGACTCTGACGGGATGGAAAGGAGGAACGATGATGCTTCCCAAGCTGGCATGCCTCACACTAGAAAGAGGATCTCGTAGAGATCTGAGGGAGAACATGACACAACTTTTGCAGAGGAAGGTGGCCAAAACGAAGGTGCCACAGATATGGTGAGACTGATCCAATAGGTACCGCCGGGTACTAAATCTCGCAAAATTTCGACGAAATTTCGATTTCGATGGACTTGATATATCGAAATCCATATACATGTTGATTTCTCGAATTTCGACCGAAATCCCGCGAAATATCGGTCATATGTCATGTCATCTCGCCATCTCACCACATAAATCGAATCTTGTATTAAAAAATCTGTACTTTGTCGAGATGGACTGAAATGTTGGTCGAAATTTGCCCATTTCGACAGACACTCGGCTGTTTTGGTTCTCCAAGCTTCTCTAAGTCCTTGTTTCACCATTCTCTTCAAGGTAAGCCAAAATTGATCAAATCTTCATAAATTTCTTCATTTTTTAGGATTTTTGTTCCTAAGATGTTCTCTCTTGGTGTGGTGTATTTTTGAGAGATTTTGAATATGTAGCTTGATTTTTTGAGACCGATATTAAGGATTTTGTGTTTTAATGCACGATAATAATGCGTTATGAATGTATTTACTCGGATCTCATGTATAACATATAGGAAAATGTACTTTGAAAATAATTTGTGAGATCTATGGAAGACAAAATTGGGGCTTTTGTGTTTTAATGTGGAATCACGATTATTTCTTTAAGTATAAATTCAGATCTTAAGTTTTGGACATAGAAAACATGTTTTGGATTTTTTTAGTAAATGAAATATTAAAATTGAGTAATTCCGAAAATCAAACCTTAGATCTATGTGTTATTTTACATGTTTTGTATCTCTTAGGTGATTTTTGGAGCGTGAATATATGGAGCGATAGATGAACACACATGGACAGTTTGTTCCAAGTCCGAGTCCAGGACCTATGGACTACGAGTACGGTCGTGACCATCGTCCAACTGATATCTACATGGACGATTTGATATCATCTGTAGGTTCCTTGAGCTGCATGGACATTGATAACCCATATCGTGGAGGAACACCAAGTCCCGTAGGTGGATATGGATCGTCGTACGATGAGAGATCATTTGACATCTTCCCGAAATTCTTTCATGCTCCTCCTCCAGGACCTCCTCCTCCTCCTCCTCAATCGTATGCACCCCTCATATTCATATGATTATAGTAGGTATGGGGGATATAGTAGCAACAACGGTGTGACCTACCAAGGTAGCCAACCTGAGCAGAGGCATGACAACTTCTTTGGCGGTGACAGTTATGGTTTCTTATTTGAGTACATGCCAATTCCTCCTCCTCCACAGAGATCTTCTCCTACTCCGTCGTCATCCCGAGGATCTCAAGCTAGTACTTCGTACCCTCGTCATGCCACTCGTGATATCGGATCTAGTGCTGCTTATCCTTGTCTCGGATACTCATAGGCATCGATGACTGCCAATACAGGCAGTATGTGATGGATTACAAGGCTATGTACTCGTACATGACATGGGGGAGCTACTACGAGTTCATTGAATCTGCGATGCGTTATGAGAGAGAACAAGGAAGGGGGGACGATTCAGATCCACCGCAGAACTCTTGGTTCTGAACCAAACATATCACCAGGTAATATATTTTAATCTTTTATTACATTAATCAATAATCATTAATTTGCATGTTCTTATTTAGTCTACATGAAATATTCGTTTTTTACTTGTTGTAAGACTGTTACTCTGTTATTAAGTATTAACAACAATATGTTCGATATGGTGTGTGACATACCATCATAGTCATAGCTGATAAGATGATCGATATGTATGCTATAGGCCTATAGGTGTATATATATTGTTTCATTATTTGTAGTACTCAGATTAACTCCATTTGCAATATCTAACATATTGTACATTATGACCGATATGGCCGATATAACCGGTATGTACAATATAAGGGGTATAGATGAACAATATGTCTGAAATAATTGTGTATTTATAAGTTATTTATTGTTCTAATAACTTAGAAGATCACAATTTACAATAAATTTGAAAAAAAATTAGCTTTTTGAGTCATTTCCGACATTTCCACCAAAATCGTCGAAATTTCCCGAAATATCGGTGAAATTTCTATATTAAGGGTCATTGAAATGAAATCGAAATCGAGATTTTGAACCTTGGGTATAGTTGAAACACCAGCATGAGGAGTTTGGACCAGACTGTAAAGTCTTCGCTGCTCACAACGACATCCAATCACCCTGCCCGTGAGTATGTCTTGAAACACAAGATATGCAGGGTCAAAAATGACACGACAATGCATATCCTTAGTAATCTGACTAATGGAAAGTAAATTCATCTGAATATCAAGAGCATATAAAACATTCTGAAGGTACATGGACAACGTCAAATGCATCTCCCCCTGTCTTGTAATGGGTAAGTGGTCGTCATTAGCATTGACAACCCATCTGCTAGGTGGTATGGTCCTGTAGGACCTCAGCTGCGCTCTTTCTCCACACAGGTGGTGTGAAGCACTAGAGCCAATAATCCACTCTGTCATGTCTGCACTAGTACTACCGGTAAATACATAGGCGATACATGAGGAGCTCAAAGAGACTCTGGTCGCGGTATCTGTAGTGGTGGTGCTAGTTGTAGGAGTCACGATCTCTCGAATACGAGAGACTATCATCCAGGCGAGGATCGACCTGGGAAGCCGTAGTCTCTGAAGGCGCAATCTGTTCTGCTACGCGACCAGAAGCAAGATATCCATGCTTCTGGTAGCATGTATCCTCTGCATGTCCAGACATGCGACAGTAAGTGTAAGGGCCACACCGGCGTCCCCCGCCTCTGCCACGAGGGGTGCGTCCTCTGGACTGGATCGTCCCTCCTCGAACACGAGAAGCGGTCATCGCTGAAGAGGGCGGAGAAGTGGCTGTAGAAGGCATGATAATCTGGCTGAGATGACCATAGGCCTCCTCTATGGGAGGTATGGTAGCTCCGATGAGAAGCTGAGCACGCGCAGTACCATACTCTATATCAAGTTCAATCATGAAGACTCCAACCATCGTGGAGTTCTTATATATCTTCTGCTGTTCAGTAGATGTTGTAATAGGCATGTAGCTATGAAGCTTCTTGAAAATGCCACGGAGCGAAGAGTAGTACGCGTGCAGAGGACTGCATTCTACTTGGCATTGTAGATATCGAACTGTAGCTGAAGATTCTTAACCTCATTCTTCCCTTGGGCATAGGTGGTTGCCAAATTATCCTACATCGCCTTGGCGGTGGGCTGATTCAAAATATCATTGGCTATCTTTGTGGTGAGGGTCCCACAAAGCCAAACACGCTTATACACGTCATCTTGCTTTCAAGAAGCATTTGCCCCAGTCTTATCCGTTAGCTCTGGATCTGTCAAGTTGTGCTTCTTGTTGTTGCACTGCATGAGGGTAGGGAATTGTATGGACCACAAGTCATAGTTGGTCCCATCCATCTAAATGATGGGAGTCGTGCCCTTGAAGGCTCCGGAAGATAAAATATCACACTTGTTCTATGACATGACGGAAAAACGGTTGGCCAACAGAACTCAACTGGGGAGTAGACCGATATGAACAAGTCTACACGATCATACAAAGGATTGATTGTACATGTAGACTCATACAACCATCCTCATTAATCTTTGCTACACTGTTTGACCGGAAAACGCGATTTATAGCTTTGAAATCACGTTCTACAGTTAAGATCAGATCGAATCAAACAATAGATAAAGCTGTAGGGATGCGTGTTGGGGCACAGGAGAGTCGGCGGCAACACGAGACAACCAGGGGGTTCCTGGGCGGCGGTAGGAGGTGCTGGGGGCGGTGGCTTGGGCAGTCGGGAGGCAGCAGGCGGGGACTGGGGAGAGCCTACCGACGACCTGGGCGGTCGGGGGGCCAAAGGCGGTGACTTGGCAGGCCTGGGGCAACGATCGAAAGCCCTGGGCTGGGCGGCGGCGGTGACGCAGGGAGGAGGTGGGGTTGGTAGGGTTCTTGCATTAGGAAAACATGCGAGTAAATATGCTAGTTCCATTGCATCGCCGTCCGGATGTAGTCCAAAATTTGCAGGGGTTCTTGCATGATGGACACATACGAGTAAAGAATATAGTCCACAAGAGGCTGCGAAGGAAGTTGCGGATATATAGTTCTAATATTGGAACTTGACCGGTAAATCGATGAAGATAGTAGATACGATGTAGAGAAGAAGATTCAGATATTATGTCTCCAAGAGACAAAATGGGTTCGAGAGAAAACAAGGGAAATCGAGAAGACATGCTTTAAACTTTGGTATTCAGGTAAAGATAATGGTAGAAATGGTGTTGGAGTGGTTGTTCATAGGATTTGAAGGATTGTGTGGTTGGGGTGCAAAGATTCGGGGATCTTATTATTTTCCTAAAATTGGTTCTTGAAGAAGAAATTCTAAATATCATCTCAGTTTAAAAAAATAAGAAATCAAAAATTAAGTACAACTCCTGTACTGGGTCGCTCTTTTTTGTTTTTGTTTATACCTCTGACTCTCCTTCCTTTTAATATATTGGGGTGAACACCAATGAGTGTATCCCCCTTTTCTTGGCTTCAAAAAAAATATCATCTTAGTTTATGCACCGCAAATTGGTTTAGTTGAAAGGATTAAACAAGCTTTTTGGGAGGATCTGGATAAGATTTTGCAGGGAATCCCACAAAGAGAGATGGTTTGCCTGATTGGAGATCTTAATGGACATGTGGGAAATGATGCTTCAGGGTATGCTAGTATTCATGGAGGCCATGGCTTCGGGGATAAAAATGAAGTGGGAAAAGTCATTTTGAATTTTTGTTAGTGCTTATGGTCTTTTCATAGCAAACACCCTCTTCACGAAGAGGGAAGAGCATTTAATTACTTATAAGAGTGGTCCGACTAGAACATAGATAGATTACTTTGCATTGAGGGGAAGAGATCGGTTGTGTTGCAAAGACTGCAAAGTAATCCCAAGAGAGAGTTTGACAACCCAATATCGCTTGTTAGTCATGGATGTGCAAATAAAAGGGATGGTAAAGAAAAGGAGGGTTTGCTAAATCACTAGAACTAAATGGTGGAATCGTCAACTTAAGCAATCAAGCTTTACAGATAATGTTTTAGAAGACTTATCTTGGGATTGTAGCGGAAGTGCAAATGAGATGTGGGAGGCAGTAACATCTTGTTTCCCAAGGGTAGCCAAAGAGATGTTAGGCGAGTCAAAGGGAGGAGCTCCTGGCCAAAAGGAGGCATGGTGGTAGAGTGAAGGGATGCAAGAGAAGCTCAAAGTTAAAAAGCGAGCTTTAAAGCTATGTCTAAGGATAAAACAAAGGAAGCTGTCACAAACTACAAAATAGTGAAGTAGGAAGCAAAGAAGGCAGTAAGCGAAGCTAAGTCTGAAGTTTATGAAGTTTTATATAAAAAACTCAACTCTAAGGAGGGTTAGAATGTTATATTCAGGTTGACCAAAACTAGAGAAAGAAAGACCAAAGACCTTTCTCACGTGAGAGGCATTAAGGATGAGGAAGGTCATGTGCTTGTTACTCAGAAAGATATAGAGACTAGATGGAAGCAATATTTCCATAAGCTTTTCATTGGGGAAAAAAATAGAGAAACCACTTTGGGTGATCTAGCTAGCAGTGAAAGTTACTTGAATCGTGCAAGCTTTAGACGAATACAAAGAAAGGAAGTAGAAGAGACTTTGAAGGTTATGAATTTATGATACCTAGGAAAGGTGTAGAACCGGATGACATTCCTATAGAAGTTTGGAGAGTTTTAAGTGAGCGTGGTTTAACTTGGCTTACAAATTTATTCAATGTTATTTGGCGAAGCAATAAACATGGCCTCAAATTTCAGCGAAATTCGGTCAAATTTCTGTCGAATATCGATATCCAGTCGAAACCGAAATTCGACCGAAATGACCGAAATATGGGGGTCCTTGTAGAAAAAATGACTGAAATGACCGAAATTTCGGTCGAAATTCCACCGAAATTCCATCGAAATTCTGTTTTGGTCGATACCGAAATGGTGACCGAAACCGACATTTAAGGCCTTGGCAATAAAATGCATGAAGATTGGAGGAGAAGTATCGTGGTGCCTCTTTATAAGAACAAAGAGGACATTCAAAATTGTTCAAATTACAGAGGTATCAAGATGATGAGTCATGCTATGACAATTTTGGAACGTGTGATCGAAATAATGTTGAGGCAAGTTTCCAAAGTAAAATAAAACCATTTCGTATTCATGCCAGGTTGCTCAACCATTGAAGCCATCCATCTGCTGAGGAGAACAATAGAGATTTATAGAGCTAAAGGAAAAATCTCCATATGATTTTTATTGATTCGGAGAAGGCTTATGATTCTGTCCTACGTGAGATATTGTGGAGAGTTTTGGAGAAGAGACATGTATCTACCCTTTACATTAATCTCATAAAGGATATGTATGATAGTGCTTTATCTTATATAAGGATCCAGTCCGGGAAGACTGACTATTTTGACATCATTGGTTTACATCAAGGTTCAACTTTGAGTCCATTTTTTTTACTTTGACTATGGGTGAGTTGACAAATTCACATTCAGGATGAGATACCTTGGTGTGTGTTATTTGCTGATGATATTGTGTTGATTGATAAGACTCGAAATGGGGTAAATGAGAAGTTTGAGGTTCGGAGACATGCATTGGAGATTAAAGGATTTCGTATAAGTAGGGCTAAGACCGAATATATGGAGTGCACTTTTGATGGAATCAATGATGAAAGAATGGAAGTGAAGATTGGTGACGATAACATTCAGAAGAGATATTCTTTTAGATACCTGGGGTCTATTTTGCAACATGATGGATAAATTGATGGAGATGTTACTAATAGAATAAATGCAGGCTGGCTAAAGTGGAGAGGAGCCTCCGCTTTTCTCAGTGATGAGAAAATTCCTTTGAAAATCAAAGGAAAATTCTACAAAACAGCCGTGAGATATGCTATGCTTTATGGATCTGAATGTTGGCATGCGAATCATAAACATGTGTAGAGAATGACAATAGCATAAATGAAAATGCTAAGGTGGATGTGTAGACACACACACGTAAAGATCGAATTCGGAATGATGCAATCTGAATGAAAGTTGGTGTAGCTCCGATCGAGAATAAGATGCGAGAAAGCTGGTTAAGGTGATTTGACTCTTTGCAAAGGAGGTCAGCTGATGCACTGGTCAGGAGATGCGAGTTTTGGGATGTTGAGCTGGCTAAGAGCTGGTGAGGAAGGCCCAAGAGGTTTTGGAATGAGACTATACAAAGGGATATTAGTTTTTTTGATCTAAGCCTGAGAATGACCCAAGATAAATCTGAATGAAGGCAAAGAATCCATGTAGCCGACCCTATTTAATGTGGGAAAAGGCTCTATTGTTGTTTTTTGTTAATGGCCTTTGTCAACATTTGTATTTATGTAATATTTTTTCTTTTAACATCTGAATAAAGTGTGCATATTCATTTCTATTGTTTTTACTTTTTCAAATTGTGGCACGGGGGAGTATTGATTAATTGTCTCATTACTAAAATTCACGTGATTTATGGTTTCTGAACGATCATCCCTTATGGGTGCACATAGATCGGATTAGATCGGATTTTGACTTAATCCATGTCCAATCCACATTTAACGGATTTTTGATTTTTACAATCCAATTTAATCTATTAAACATGCAAATCCAATCCAATCCATTGGATTATGGATTGGATCGGATTTTTAATCCAATGGATTAAATTGGATTTTTAATGCTCACCTATTGTCACTTCATAAGTTATGATTAAGTTTGCAACACACTAGACCTCGACATTTGAATCTTGGTTCTAAAATTTAGATTATGGATAAATGTAAAGAAAATGATAGTTAAAGAACATATGCTTGTTATGTATTTAGCAAGAACAATCATTGTATAACTAACTATAAATAACATACATGTAATCCATAGAAGTTGTAGAAGCATAACGTTGACTTTGAATAAAATATGAGTTTGTATATATCAAATAGGAACTATAACTAACATGCTTGGCTATGCAGTGCTGGAGGGATGACTATTCGTGAGCGAGGTCTGGAATGAGGACCGTACGTGATGCAGCGTGGAACCAAAGTATAGGGCCGAATATTTAATTAATTTTATCTGTCAATTTTATTTACGTTTATTTAAGTTGTCGCAATTTTAATTTAAATAAAGAGATCGCGGGTGATCTCAATTAGTTTTAATTTGAATTTCAAATTAGGTAGTTAGTCGGTCAATTAGTTAGAGTCAATTTAGGATAATCAGTTATTTTTCTATTTTTGTAATCTCATCCCTCCTATATAAAGGGATGATAGTCTACTTATGTAGTCAGTTCAGATGATATGAAAATTTGAGATCTTTGTCTCTATCTTCGTCTCTCTCCTTCTCCCCCGCGTGGTCTACACGTGTTCTTCTCTAAACCCCTCGTGTTCGCGACGAGTTTCTTCTCCTCAACCCCTCTATTTTCTCCACAAAATCCACCGTTCAAACTATTTTAATTTTCGTCGACGCGCCAAAATTCCAATCCGCATCATTTGGTATCAGAGCATGGCCTACAGATCGTCCTCACGATCTGACGATCCGTACAGACATGTGCGCCGACACGCGCCGACACACCATCGTTCGTCCGAACGAACACAACGATCCCACGACGCGTACAACAAGAAGATGGACACAATGCGTGATTTTCGGGCCAAATGTCAAGAATTTGAGACCGGATGTCGGGAAATAATCGCTGAATCCAAGGCTATGCGCGTCGCCAGATCAAAGGCTTCCGCGACACCAATCGCCGACACCGAATTTGAAGACAAAAATCTCGCTGTCAACGAAGAATCGGCCGCTGTCCAAGCCGTTTCAGTAGAGGAAAACGCTGAAACGAGGGCTGTCCAGGTAATTTCAGATTCACAAAATGCCCCGAACCCGACCCACACCTCATCTGCCCTTGCGCCGACCCCACCCACCACCCTCGCCGCACCTACGGCCCCGGTCCTGCCCCCAGTATCGCCGGCGCCTCCCGCTGCCCCCTCACCAGCCCAACCCCCAGCCCCGCCAACACCCGCTGTCCCCATCGCTGCACCACCGGCGGCCCCTTCCCGCTACCCACCAGCCCGCCCTCGCCTTCCCCTTCCCCCTCTTTCCTCCCTTCCCCGCGCCAATCTCCCCCACGGCCTTGTAACCCACCCCGCGCCTCACGACCACCCTGGCCCTTGTCCCTTCCCCACGCTGCCTCCATCCCTACGCCTCCCCTCCACGCCGCACCCCCCCGTCGCCCCACCTCCACCGCTCCAGCGTCTCCCCGCTCGCCCCTACTTCCCCTCCCTCCCCGCGATCGCCTCGACTGCGCCCTGCACAACCCCACACCTTCCCTACGCACAAGCCTCCGCGCGCCGCCCCCCCTCGTTGCCGCCATTCCCACCCCGCCTCCCCCTCGCCCCCGCGCCCGCTTACCGCTCTCTCGGCCCTCCCTTCCCGCAGCTCCTGCGATCCCCAGCCGCCTCGCGGTACCGCCTCCCCTGCCCGCGTCGTACGCACAAGAAGATCGGGCGAGCCCTAACCGGGGGCGCGATGACTGCGGGATTTGAATCCGACGACATGTGGGATTGGAAATTATTTGGGGAAATTTACAAGAAACCCCCCTTGCAACAGATTTTATTCAAAGGGAAAGTTCAAGAGATCCTCCTACAAAAATTGCTTAAATGAAGGGGTGCGAAAATTGCGCCAGGACCCCTGCTGCGAAATTTTTTTAAAAAAATTGCTGAAAGAAGGCAATTGGGAAGACTTCCTTATCCTATTAGGACTAGGACCTTGGGGTTCATCTATATAAAGACCCCATGGCTTCCTTCATTGGCCACATCTCCTCCTCTCCTTTCATTGTGCTATTGCTTTGCCATGGATCCTCCAAGAGCCATGTTGTTCATGCCTCATCAATTCTTCAATCATCGCAATGAGGAGACAACGTTCGAGAAGACGCCGCCGTTCGCACCACACATGTTCTTCCTTCACGAAGGCCGTGTCACCCACGCCCGCGTGTGGATCCCGCCATTCGCTCCGCACCAATTCTTCCAGGGAATGACTGAGGACGCAGATCCAACCTCCAAGTCTGCAGATCCCGCAATTCGTCGGGAGATGAATTCTTAAAAGCGGAGGAGAGTTGATGCAACGTGGAACCAAAGTATAGGGCCAAATATTTAATTAATTTTATCTGTCAATTTTATTTACGTTTATTTAAGTTGTCGTAATTTTAATTTAAATAAAGAGATCGTGTGTGATCTCAATTAGTTTTACTTTGAATTTCAAATTAGGTAGTTAGTCGGTTAATTAGTTAGAGTCAATTTAGGATAATCAATTATTTTTCTATTTTTGTTATCTCATCCCTCCTATATAAAGGGATGATAGTCTACTTATGTAGTCAGTTCAGATGATATGAAAATTTGAGATCTTTATCTCTATCTCCGTCTCTCTCCTTCTCCCCCGCGTGGTCTATACGTGTTCTTCTTCTCCAAACCCCTCGTGTTCCCGACGAGTTTCTTCTCCTCAACCCCTCTATTTTCTCCACAAAATCCACCGTTCAAACTATTTTAATTTTCGTCGACGCGCCAAAATTCCAATCCGCATCAGTACGTGACTGCACGGTGCATGAGGGAGGCACCTGAGGTGCGTGGCTACATGTGTGTGAGGAAGTTTCGGGAGAGATGAGGATGAGGTATGGCTGCGCATGTGCGAGGGAAATCTAGCTATGCGTGCATACGACTGGGGACTAGGACGACAAGGCTGAGGACAAGGACGACAACTGGCTGGGGACAAAGTATAGCTACGCATGCGCGCGCTTGGGGACTAGGACTGCAACCGACGAAGATTCGTGCGGCCAAAGATGAGGATGTATGCGACGCGGGTAGGTGTTTTGTTTGGAAGGGACCGAAAGGGGTTTAGGTTTAGGTATTATTATTATTTTTAAGAAGGGTGTTTCTTTTGGAAATCTGAAATGGTCCGAGTGGCTTTGTGCACATGTATTACTTTCTTTTAAAACCAACTAGTGGGTGGGGTAAGGGGATTTCCACCAATTTGGGTCAGGTGAGACTTGAATTGGAATGTGTTTAAACTATAAAGAGAGTAGTTTAGAAATTTACACATATCTTTCATATAAAATTGAATATATAATATGCTCTTATGACAACAAATGAATTATTATATATTATTTCTTTTCGCTAACGGATTAACGGATTGGATCGGATCAGATTTAGATAGTAATCCGATCCAATCCATAATTGAATGGATTTGTGAATTTTGATCCGATCCATTAGACTTACAAATCCAAACCAATCCAATCCAATGACAACAGATTAGACCGGATTACAGATTTTATCGGATCCATGTGCGCCCCTGCCCTTACCCCTTTTTTAGAGAAAATGGCAAATTGGGTCATTCTCTATACTGGCACATGGCCATTTGAGATTTTCTTTGCGGGTTTCCCTTTCTTGATAATTTTGATTTCAAAATTTTTCTTGTTTCAGGGAGGCAAAACTAGCATACAAAGCTGAAGCTCTCCAATTACAAAAACAGCTTGCACGTTTGCAGTCTCAGTCTGATTTGCTTGCTAGTGAAGCTTCTTCTTTAATTCAAGGAAGAAGAGCTCGTGTAGCTGCAACATCCACAGTCAATGGACAGCTTATTTCCTTGGATGAGAAGCTTTCTGCACGTAATTTGGAGGTAGACGATCGGCAGTATCCAATTGGATATCTTTCCCTTATCAAAGCTCAGTTATGCTTAACAAGTTTGTTTTTTCCGAGTCTTCTTTCTCTCCAAAGATTTTGATGCATTTTTCTCTCTATATTTTAAACATTACGTGAAAATCAGATTTCTTATTAAAATTTAGAAACCTTCTTTTTCTAAATGGTCCTGATAACAATAATATCATGTCACCTTGGATTCATTTTTAGAGGGCTTGAACACACGCTTTAAATCAAAGGTAATTACTTGAGTTTAATCATATTCAAATTCACCTATAGAACTTTCACCAATAATACATGTTTATACATGACATCAGAATTATCCCGTCACATGACCGTATCATTATCAAAGTCCGATCTTTATCCCTTGAATATTGTATCATTTTTGCTGCAACCAAACCACACAGATCACCACAAAGGTCTTGGCTCAATCCTCCTTATCCAAGTTCCTCCCAAAGCAACGCCGAAAATTCCTACGAAGATGGTTGATTGACCCTTAGTGAATCCACCTCTTCGCAAACTCTCATAGCCAGCGAGCAAATTTTGAACAAATGATCGATATCTTCTTGTTCCAAGTTACATAGTGGGCAACTGATATCTGCATCCATTGCCCATTTACTTTTTCCATGCACTCGTCACAATCCCGCAGTACATGAACAACTATATTAAGGTATTCACTCTAAGCAGGGCCATAAGCTTCTACATCCTCTTATAATCACAAATTTGGGAAATGATCACCACTATGAGTTAGATTACACTGAAGTATAAGCACACGCCACAGAGAAGTTATTGGCTAACCCAGGCATATGTCTCCTCCTAGTTTGGCACACACCTCTCTCCTGGAGCCAATGTCTCCTTAAGCTCCTTGAAGCATTGGTTTGAGAACGGGGGACACACAATTGAGGACCTAACCTCCTCTCTCCGCCAGCATGCCTGCTTACTAGTTAGCCATTGCTGCTGAATGATAAGACACAAGACCTTGAAATTTTTGACTCTCATCTAGTGTGAGAAGTTGTCAAATCTGAAATGTCTTCCCATTAACTTGGTATTGTTGCTATGATGATTTTTACTTTGAGGAGACAATTCCTATTTATGGGTGGTGGTTTTCAAGGGGCGGAGTATCTCTTGTGAAATAGAATAAGTGTGCCTTTTGTAGAGGAGGGGGTTTCGATGTACTGGATCTGAAAAATGGACCATTTCCTTGCTATCCAAGAGGGGGGTGAGGTCATTTTGTAACCAATATGGTTTCCTTGAGAGTGACTTCTTTGTTACATATTAGGTCCTTGGACTTGGTTGAGTGGAGAGGAAAACCAACAAGATTGTTCTATTCATGTGGGGTGTTGGAAGGTCCCTAGATCCTAGATTTTTTTTATATCATATGAGCTCGTGGTCCATATATTCCTTTTGTATCTACTTGGTATCTCTCAATTTAATTCAAACTTAAGAATTAAGAAGCTAAGATTTCTTTACCCAAGTTGATAGCCCTACATGAAAATTTTCTACAACAAAATTTTCTTACATTAGAGTGAGTATTGATGGAGATGAAATATTTAAATAGCAAAATCCTCAGGAGTGATGTGACACATATAAAAGTGTAACTTCTATTTCTGTCAAAGTACAACACCATTTCTTGATTTTGAAACAAGTTCTTTCTTTACCAAATAAGTTTGACCTTTGCTTATGTAGTGCCCGAAACAAGGTACCTTAATTGAGGCACATTTAAGCACTTGAGGCTTGCAATACCTTGTGTGGAAGACTACATGAGAGATTGGAGTCCATTTAACACGATATAAAGTATTTGCATAATTTGTAATTCATATTGTAAACATAAGTAGGAGATTGGAGTCCATTTAACATGATCTAAAGTATTTGCGTAATTTGTAATTCATATTGTGAACATAAGTAGATAAAAAGGAGAGGGATGCATGTTTATGAAAAAGGAGAGGGATGCCTACACGACATTCTTCCACTGAATGATGACTGGGAATAGTAATCATATCCACTTAGTTGGGAATTCTGGTATGTAGATCCAGGGGGATGAACACGTTGTTAATGCAATTGTTGAGTATTTCAGACATTCGGATAGGCAAGGTAGAGATTGTGGTTGGAAATAATATGTGAGAGGGGTAAGCAACTCAACCCCGAGTAAGCGGATCATCTATTGGGGTATTTTTCAGACCAAGAGGTGTGGAAGACATTTTGTGACATAAATGTAGAGGACTCCCTTGGCTCGGTTTCATGGTCTTCTTCAAGGAGTTTGAGAGGTTATGGACCCTTATGTTATGATCGTGATATTAGAGTTCTGACTGAGAAACAACTGTTTTGGCCATGGAAGACCGTATCGGCGATATATCGGCGATATATCGCCGATATATCGATATCGAGAGGTTGGGGGTATCGAAATCAGAGTGTATATCTTTTTACAGGGATATCGGCGATATATCGATGATATATCGGCGATCTATCGCCATATCGGCCCATATCGGTAAAAAATGAATGGATCCAGATACAAAAAATACAGGATATCGACCGATATCGCTGATATTTCGTCGATATCCCTATATATCAATGTTATTATTCATACAAGCTTGATTCCACTACCTATCTTGCTACAACTAGTACTAAAACAATCTATGATCTATATACTTTGTTCCGGGTCGGGGGCGCTGCCCCCGCACCCCCGCAAGGGGGGCCAACCTGGGCCCCCCAGGCTCGTTGACCGGGCAGCGAGACCCCCGTACTGGTAGGGTATGGTGCGACAGGAGGGTGCATACAATGGTTCTTCAACTTGGTGTATATTTACAAGTTATTCATGTTGTAAAACTTGAATGAAATCCATTTCCAATATCTATTAGTCAATTCTTCAAAAAAATCTATAAGTCAAGAATCAACATTAATATCGATATGTTCGAAATGATCGATATATGCAATATAAGGTTTATAGATGATCGATATGTGTGATCTAAGAGTATATTTGTAAGTTATTTAGTGATCTAAGAACTTGGATAAACTCCATTTTCAATATATATAGGTCAACAACTAACAGTACCGCCGTATCAATATATGCGATATAAGGTTCATAGATGATCGATATGTGTTATCTAAGAGAGTAAGAGTACATTTGTAAATTATTTAGTGATCAAAGTACTTGGATGAACTCCATTTTCAATATATATATAGTATGTCAACAACTAACAATATCAACGATATGTTCGATATGAGCGATATGTGCGCTATAAGGATCATAGTCCTCATAAATGATCTATATGTATTTTCTAGGTGTATATTTGTCGTATTTTATGTTATAAGAACTTGAATGAAATCCATTTCCAATATTTATAAGTCAAGAATCAATATTAATATCGATATGTTCGATATGACCGATATGTGTGATACCGATATGTGCAATATATGGTCTATAAATGACCGATATGTGTGATATAAGTGTTTATTTGTAGGTTATTTGTTGGTTTGATATCTTGGATGACGTTAATTTCTGAAACATGGCAAAAAATTGGTTTTTTTGAACCATTTTCGACATTTCCACCGATATCGTCGATATATCGTCGATATATCCCGATATATCCTTTTTCGGACGGACCGAAACGATATTGATATCGATACGGCCTTCCATGGTTTTGGCACGACGAATTGGGCTTTGTAATTTCTCATCACCAAGAACGATTTAGCATTGTGGGCAGAGGATTGCTGCACATTGCATTTTTAAACACTTTGTACTTAGGAGAGGGATGGTTGACATGGTGGTTATGGCTTCTAAAGATCATTGCTGATTGGAAGAGGAGACATAGAGGGCATATCGTAACTGGTGGATTTTCCAGGGTTTATTACTGCATGGATTGAATATTACTATGGAACTCGTCACATAGGAAGGGATTCCCTAGTTTGTGGTGTAAGGATGAAGAGATGTGCCTCCATCACTTCTTTATCTATGTTTTTTTTTGAAATCCAGAAGCAAGGGGGAGACACACGAAGGTGCACGCCCCAAGAGTTTTATTCACCAGAAAAAGGGAAAAGTGAGGGAAAAAATACAGCCATACCCCAACACTACAAAGCCATTACAACGCCCAATCCTCCACCAGATTTTTAGCAAAAATCCCCACGTTCTCATTATAGAATCTTTGGCCTGAGAACAACAAATCATTCCTACCCCGCCAAATCGCCCACAGTAAGGCCACAGGATAAAGCATCTCCTTCACCGGCCTCCCCTTATTTGCCCGAAGCGAAATCCAGAAAGTCTGGAGATCGTTCGTGCTGCACCAGTCCAAAGCAGCCCCCTGCCACACCTGAATCACCCTGGGGTACAAGAAGAAGAGGTGCTCCACGGATTCAATCGCCGCATTACAAAGCCGGCACCTGTCAGAGATGGTACCTAAGAGCCTGGCACACCGATCCCTCGTCATCAGTCTTTGCCTCCTGACCAGCCACAAGAAGAAGCCAACTCTCTCAGGGAGCTTGAGGGCCCACAGAAAAGCACAATCCCGAATAATAGTCTCCGACTGCGACGACGGAGGTCGAGAGATAGCCCCAAGAGCCTTCTTGACCGTGAACGGGGCCTCCTGCCAGCACCAGTGGTCCCGCCCCTCCGTAGGGCGACCTGCCTCCCTCACAAAATCGAGCAAGGCCAAGAAATCATCCAACCTCTGATCAGAGAAGTTCGCGGAAAAACTGGGGCACCAATTCCCATCAACCCAGCAGGCCACCACCGAGCACGCTTTATCGTCAGCCAAAGCAAATAACCGCGGGAAACGAGAGCAAAGCCCCCCCGCCCAATCGTCCGTCCAAAAGGAGAAAGACTCCCCCCCACCAAGGACCGGCCTGAAAAGCGTGGAATTCCTCAAGAACACCTCTACGACCCCCCTCCAAAAAGGGGTGGGGGAGGCTACACGGGAGATCTGCGAAGGCAAGGCCCCCCCCCCCCCCCACACACACCATAGATCCTCCGCAGCACACTACAACACAAATCCTCCCCCGGCTCCCAAATCCTGCTTGCCCATTTAAGCAACAAGGCATCGTTCATATGCTCGATCGACTTCACACCAACCCACCCTCATCCTTTCTGCAAGTAATATCCTCCCACCCCACCAAGTGGATCCCCCTCGACCCTCCCCCCTGCTTCCCCCATAAGAAAGCCCGTATTCGCTTCTCCAGCCGAGTCCTGATCCCTTTGGGCATCCGCCGGTTGGACATAAAATATATCGGAATAGACGAAAGGACTGCTTTCAGCAGAACCAGCCGACCCCCTCTCGATAAAATCACGGACCTCCACCCAGCCAATCTCGCCTCCACTTTCTCCACCACCCTAAGCCAATCTCTCAGCCGCGTCCTTCCCACGTTCAAGGGCATCCTTAGGTAATCCATCGGCAAAATAGAGCAGGCCGACCCCAAAGCCACCGCATACTCGTCACTTTCCTGAACCGCAAGACCGAAAGGGACGAACTTGGCTTGCAATCGTTCTTAACCAGCCCGGACAACTCGCTAAAGATCTCCAGTGCCACGACCATACCCCTCGCCTCGTCCAGCCGCCCCCCCCCCCAATGAAGAACAACGCATCATCGGCGTACTACGAGATTGGGACCATCTCACCCCTCCTGGTGTACCCCCTCGATAGGCTGCTGTTGGCCACACGAGTAGCAAAATCCGATAGAACATCAGCCGCCAGGATAAAAAGCATGGGTGCAAGTGGGCACCCCTGCCGCACCCCCCTTTGAGGCTGAACCAACCCCCCTCCGGACGTCCATTGATCATAAATGAAAAGAGGCAGTGGTGACACACCGCCTCATCCACGAGATCCACACCTCCGGGAATCCCTTCCTCCTTAGCACCGACCAGAGAAACCTCTAATCAAGGCTATCGTAGGCTTTTTAAAGTCCACCTTCCAAAGGATACCACGCACGTCCCTCCTCTTCCAATCCGCAATGATCTCCGATGCAAGCGTGAGACAATCAGAAATCTGCCTCCCAGGAATGAAGGCCGACTGCAACGGGGATATAACATTGCCAAAGAATGCTGCCCAGCCGAATAGCGAGAACCTTAGCAATAATAAGATAAATAGCGTTGGAAACCACAATAGGGCGAAAGTCGTCGATGGTAGCCGGCGCCGACGACTTGGGCAATAAAATAATAAGCGCACGATTGATCCTGTCGAAGCCCGCATTCCCTGACAGAATTCCGAGGCCACCTCCAGCACCTCGTGGCCCACAAGATCCCAAAATTCCCTGAAAAACGCCACCGGGAACCCATCAGGGCCAGGAGCAGCATCAGCATTTAACTCCCATACCGCATCCTTGAGCTCCTCCAAGGAGACATCACGAACGAGCAAGTCAACGTGCGAGTCCGCCACCGCATGCGTGCCAGGGCCTAGCCACCTCCACACCCTCGGAATATTCGAGGAATACACGTCCTTGAAGTATGCCGCAATAGCCCTCCCCATCTCCCTGTTCCCCTCCACGCGAGTCCCACCAATGGAGATGGATCGTAACGCATTTGTCCTGCGTCTCCCACTAGCAAGACGATGAATGTAAGAAGTATTCGCGTCCCCCTCCTGAAGCCATACGCTTCTCGACCGCTGACGCCATTCCGTCACACGCTTCCTATCCTTCAGAGAAACCTTCAACTGAGCAGCAGCGCGGTCGGCCAGCTCCTCCACCGTGAGATCCCTGTGGTCCTCAAACGCGTCGAGACACCGGATAGTCTCCTCCGCGTCCTTCCTTGAGGCACATCTGGCCGCCCTAGACTCCATCTTGAAAGCCGATAGTCGAACCCGCAACGACGATAATTTTTGAGCAAAGCGAGATGCAGCGGATCCCGACACGACCAACCCCGACCAATGCGATGTCACCAAATCCCTGAAATTGTCTTCCAACAGCCAGCATTTTTCAAATCTGAAAAACCCCCTCTGCAAAGGATCCTCTCCCGAGCACCACAAAATTGGATTATGATCCGAACACACCCGCGGCTTGGCCTCCCCTGAGGCTAACACAAAAGCCTCCAAAAGTTCGTTGGAAGCCCGAAACCGATCAAGACGCGACCGGGAATTGGAACTCCTCCAGGTATACGCGGTGTCGACCGCGTCCATGACCTCAAGGCCCAAACACCATGGAAGGTGGGTTCTTTCAGTAGTAGAGAGGATCTTCGTAGGGGTGTCCTTCGATGCATATTTAGTTTGTGATTGCGGCAGATGCATTCAGTGTTACTACCCAATTGTCTTTTCAGAGTGGATGCTTGAGTGAGTACTCATCTTATGGCGTATCCATCTCAATTTTGTACTATGTTGATGATAATTTATTTTTATGGAGAGGTTACTTGTAAGACTATACAACTTTCATCTTTGATAGACATTTTTGTCGGTTTATTTAGGTTGAGGGCCAGTAGGGAGAAGTTGATATTCATTCCGTTGGTACGTCCGATGATTTGGATATTGCATATGTTAGGGGTCTTGGCACATCCAGATGTGACTTGCGTTTGTTGTGTATGGACTTGCCTTGTTTGAGTTTTAGGCGAAAGTCTACAAATTGAGGCCCACTTTTAGAAGAGATGGAGTAGAAATTTGTTGGCTGGATGACGCAAAAAATATGCCCGCTCATACATAGGCTCTATACGAGACTTAGATGATGTAATTTCAGAAGCCCGCGATTATTAATATAATAACGTGGTATTCACCGAATCACCATTTTAGATATCTAACTCGTTTTTAAAAGGAAACTTGCTAACTGGAAAGCAATGCGCATGTTAAGAGGTTGCACAATGTCTTTAAGAGATGTATCAGTCTCTTATATGTATTTTTAAAAGATATTGTACGGATTTATTAACATATAATGTTTAGTAAGGATGTCTTTTAGATTATGTTTGGGCAAGAGAGCCATGCGGTTTTGGCTGCATGCAGTTTCTTCTTTAGGCCCATAGAGGAGGGGGTTGGGGATTATTCCATCACCATAAGATGAATAAAGCTCTCCTAATGAAATGGATCATGAGAATTTAGGGGAACATAGATGCCTTGTCGTGTAACCTGATGGGAGGTATTTGTGGACTTTAAATGGATCTGGTATGGTGTCGATGGAAAGGGTGGTATGGTGTCGATGGAAAGGGTACCGCTTTCTAACCTTCAGAAGGGCATTTATTCGTTCATCAATTATATTGTTTCTTTCCCATGCTCGATGGTTTGAGATGGTCATTCATTCAGGTTCTTGAAGGATGATTGGATGGCCGAAGGTGCCTTCTGTGACATGTTCCTCGTCTTTTTTCCGTTAATGTAGATAAAAAGGCTTTGAGCTCATGCTACTACTTGATCCCTAGTGGGGGGAGGGGGTGTAGGCGATCGCTTTTCTCTTTTATAATTTTAAACATGACCTTAAATATTAATATTGTTGTCGTTTTGCCATGCCCGAAAAGGGGCATGTCGCTGACGTGTTGATATCATCAGTTTGTGAATGTCTATAAAAATTATTTTCCCCAAAATTAAGGATTCCATTGTTCTTTATTCACTAAATAAGATAGAAATACACACTTATTTGCTCAAATAAATGTTTAAGTACAGGTTTGTAGTAGTATTCTCCTCATAATTCCTGCACAAGTTGATAACTAGTATTGAGTGAGGCATGCAATTAGAAGCTTAGTCACGTGGAATGCATAAATAAGTTGAAATAACAAATGGAAAATCTTATTTGGTGGATATGATATCTCTCAAAATGTCGCAACATGGGGGAAACGGAGAAATGGAGAAATGTGGGGAAATAGAGGAGAGGAATGGAGACATGTGGGGAAATAATGGAAATAACTGCATGTATAAGGGAGAAATGGGGAAATCTATTGGCGATTTGGTCGATTCCAAAAAAGAAGGAAATCTTCAATTTTCAACATACCATATTTTGGGGACATGGTAGATATGTCACTGAGGTCGTAGAAAAGGACAAAAGCAGATGGTTTTGATATTGCCATCTTGATGCTCCTGACATATATGCAATATGTTGGTGACATATTATAATATTTAAAGCTATGCTTTTGGAGTTCAAGAGTTGGCTTGATTATTAAAAGTTTGGAACATGAAATTACTACACCAATTACCTGTGACCAGTAAAAAGGCTAGCCTTGAGGCGGTCGAAGCGTGCGCTTCGTGGTGGGGGGCTTTTTATCCTAAGGTGGACAAATTAGGTAATATTGGCGAGGCACATGCCTTAGATGATGAGACGGTCCTTAAGCGATGGGGTGTTGAAGACGAGGCTTGCATGCTCAGAAATAGAATCAGTCTTTCTTTCTTACATTTTTTCTTCCTCCACCTAAAAAACCTGAAAAACTGTTGTATTGCCTCTTCCCTTTCGATGTTTCTCATTTTTTAAAGGAAGTCTTAGCTATGGCCCTTTTGGCAAAATCTTTGCACGAACTTCGAATTGGACATACAAATGAAAGTCCTTTGTGAAAAATTGATTTGAATTTTCAATTATTATCATCTCGCAAATATCAAATTTGATGTACAATATGATATTAAAAGATCTAATAGATGATAATGGACTTTAGGGATTCCGTCCAACCACAAAATTTGCCATATATGCAATTTGCTAAAGAAGTCAAGAATATCAGTTGACATATTTCACATGAGAAATTTAAGTGTCATATAAAATGTCCCGCTACGGGTTGTTGATGAAGCCATTCAAGTTGATGACGAAGCTATTCGAGTTGCATGCAGAGTTGTTGATGAAGCCATTCGAGTTGTTGGAGGTTTGTGAGTTGGTCTTTGTATTGAACTCGAACGGTTGTTCCGAGTAGGACAGGTTCCCCGTTTTCTTCTTCAGAGAGTTAGGGACCTGGTCGCCGCGGAGGTGATGGGGTTGATTGCAGAATTTGTGGAGGGAAATTCTGGTTTCGATCATCTAAAGCGATCGTTGATTTATTTGCTGTCAAAGAAGGATGTAGCCACAAGGGTGGACTTCTACCCATTGTCGCTCTCCAAAGCGATCTACTTGATTGTGACTAAGGTGTTGGCTAGTTGATTAAATGAGATTTTGAACAAAAACGTCTCCCCGACTCATAGTGGTTTTTTACCGGGCATGCAACTAATGGATAATGTAGTTATGGCTTCTGAGATTGTGACTGACTGGAAAAGGAGAGCAGAGGGAGTGATTTGGAAAGTGGAATTCTTGAAGGTATATGATAATTTGGATTAATGCTTTTTGTGGGCCTCCCTTTCCAGGAGAGGCTTTTGGGACATGTGGATATTGTAAGTGAAGATTGGTGTGTCACGACGTCTTCGTGTGCGGTTCTTGTGAATAGGCAACCGAGAGGGGGTTTCTTCTAGTCGTAGCGGGGAGTTCGCTAGGGATACCCTTTGGCCTTGCTACTCTTCGTTCTTGCAGTGGATGCATTGTCAGTTATGATTGATCTTGCGGTGATGGGCGGTCTCTGTAGCAGTTACAATTGGGAGGAGATCTCGATGCCTATTCTTCAGTACACCAACGAAACCATCCTATTTGCGGAAGGAGGCACGAAGAGCTGCATGGGTTTGTCTGTGATCCTTGACATTTTTGGGGGAGGTATTAGACCTAGGAATGAACACTGTCAAGTCAGAGTTTGTGCCTTTCGGTCTGGATGAGGCAGAGAATAGGCGGTGTGCACGGTGGTTGAGGTCACCTCGTAGGGATCTCCTATGCGATACCTTGATGTGCCAGTGGTTGTTTGGAGGTTGCGTATGATAGAGTGCTTACAGTGATTGAGAAGATGGAGCAGAGGTTGGCAGGTTGGAGAGCGGTTTGTCTTTCCCGTAGGGGTAGATTGGTACTATTGAGATTGGTTTTCTTTGCTACTCCCATTTTTTTCTTGTCTGCTAGGCTTCTCCTGGTAGGTGTTCAGAAGAGGCTCGCAACCATCATGAGACATTTTTTTCTGATCATTGTCCGAACGTTCGAACGGGTTGCCGCTGGTTGATTGGGGGATGGTTTCATGGCCAACAGAGGACAATGGTCTTAGGGTACGCAACATGGAGCAGACTTATAAAGCACTGCTTTATAAGTGGATTGCTTGTATCTGGGGGAGTGCGTCAGCTTGGTGTGTGCTATGCTCATGAGACTCTATGATGTCGGTTGTGCTCTTCCGAGCCCAGAGATTTTTTTGTCATGCTCCTACCTTTTGGAGATGTATTTGTGTTTTGGCACATGAGATTCGTCTTTTTCTGAGGTGAAGCATGGGTGATGGTATGGGCTTCATGTCAGGACTGATGACTGGAGTGATGGTGGCACACTCGTCTTGCGTTTCTCGCGGTTGATGGCGTTGGTGGTTGATGCGAACTGTTCTGTGGCTGAGGCTTGGGATGACCACTCTTTCTTCCTCCATTTCAGGTCGGAGTTGTCTGATCAGCGAACGTGTTAGCTATTAGTGTTGTTGCAGAAGTTGGAAGGCATTAAGGGACCACGTATTGTCAGGACTTTTGGAGATGGTAGGCGGCTCATTCTCGGTGGGGAAAGCATATAGGGGCTCTGAAGGGGCCAATGATATTCAATCATGGAGGGTGTGCTGCTAATTGCAGAAGAATATGGAAATGGAAAATCCCAGCATGCGTGAAGGTGTTTATGTGGCTGTTTCAAAGGGGGAGACTGCTGACAGGGGACAAACTTGCACAGTTTTTCAGACGAAGGTGGGCTGGAAGTGTTTACGAATGGAGGATGCAGAACGGCCTTGAATGGGGACTTTAATGAGAAGGTTTTTTGGTCTATCGGGCGACAAACCAAAAATGGTTTCCACCTGATGGATTGAGCTAAGGTGACAACTTCGAAGAGGAAAGGTGGGTTGGGAGTGTTGCGACTAAAGGAGATGGATAAGGCTTTTATGGCAAAGTGGGTGGTTCGCCTATGGGGATAATCTGAGGGCATGGTGCGCCGTTTACTGAGAATGATTTATGGTACACCATTATTGTTGGACGTCATCCAGAGGCGTGTGCCGTTCTCTCCGTGGAAGGGCATTACCGGGATTATTCCGGAGATATCTTCTAAATTGAGACTGGTGGTCAGGGATGGTGCTGGTTTTCATTTTTGGGTGGATGACTGGATGTGGGATGGAGCGATGGAGGAATGTTACCCACGCTATCAGAGGGTGGATAAGTTCATTGTTCTACATACAAAACTGGTATAGAGTGAGGGCCCATCTTCGGACAGAGATCATTATAATTGGGGAGATGGGAGATTTATGGTCAGGAATGCATGATGTTTCTTGGTGGAGGACGGGAGCAAGGTGTGGGAAGAGATGAACGTGGACACCAGTATGGTTTGGAGATGTAGGGTGCCAAACCTTGTTATGGTGTTCTGCTGGGCCCGCTCCTTTTCGGATCTGAGATACCCGTTTACATATCACCCATAGTATTATGCTCGCTAAAGATCGCATTAGAGAACTGGAAATTAGGGATTTTTTTTCAAATGACATTCACAAATTAACCAATAAACCACAGAACTACAATATGTCACAATTATATTGCATAAATTTCCATACCAGTTAACATGTAACAACATAAATGAAATCCCAATTATATCAGAAGAGAAATAAAATCATTATATAATACCTTGAACAAAACTATAACATACATACCTGATATGTTTTACTGTAGAAACTGACGTTCAACTCTCCCCATACCACGATGCAGGTATTTGTCTGCAATCCATGCAATAGGGAGAAAAGAACATCAACAAATGTTGAGTAAATCTTATTAATTAGAATTTAGAAATAATAGGAAATTTAGTGGCTCCAAAAGAAAGTAAGTAAACTGGACTTGACAATTAAAATTTAAAGCTACTTGCGATGAAACATGCTTTCATGTTGTTTGGTATGTAAAACCCCATTCTACTCATCCTGCATTAATTACCCATATTAATCATTTTTATACAAAGATTATATGATCCATATTTGAACTGTCACCTTTTAATTAATTATAAATCATGTCTAATGGATCTTGGAGATGTTGATGTTGAGTCTTTGTTCTTGATCTTTATCTAATCTCTCAGATTTAGTGGATAATCTGGGATCTTGATCTGAATGTGACTTCATATTATGGTTCTAAGATATGACTCTAGTACAAAACTGTATATGATTTCCGTTCTTCCCCATCAATTTCAAGTTCCAATGATTTATTCAATGCCTATCATGATTGAAATGATCCTGATATCTTGAGTATTTAATGATTGACATGGTCGAGATGATTCGGGTCTCTTTTGATGTTTGTGAGTCATGAGGATAGACCATAGTAAGTGTAGATGATGAGTCTGATGTTTTGATTCTTTTCTTATTGAATTTCTCAAGCTTAGTGGATAGTCTGTGGTCTTGGTCTAGATAAGACCTCACACTGTGACTCTAAGGCAGTAAGGAAGCCTTAGGGTTGGGGTGCCTCCGTAGGCATGCGGTGGAGTAAAATGCATCCTAACTAAGTTCCCAACGCGTCCACTAGCTATTTCAAACAACTGCGGTAGTAGCTCTTAGTCTGATAAGGATGATTTTCATAACTGGTATTTTCTCTTCATCAGGAATTACTGGCGGAACAGTAACTAGCTCAATGGAAACTAAGCTCAATTACAACCAACTCAACTGTATTTCATCTCAACTGTAATTCATCTCAATTTTAGCCAAACTCATTTGTTACTCATTCCAATCTCAAATGTAACTCCTCCAAATTCAACTGTAGCTGATTCAGATGTAGCCATAGAGGATTCAGATGTATATATGGATGACTCAGATGTAGCATCGCCAAGTCTGCTGGCGAAAAACAAACAAAACTCAAGCGGTGAGGTAGCCTACAAAAGGCTCTTCCGTCTCGCCCTCTAATTGGAAGAGCGGTCCAATAGAGGGATATGTCTACTCCAAAACTACGCCACTGAGACATGTGAGAGAGACTCTCCGGAAAAGTCACTCTAAAAGAAAAACTGGCCCGACCGGTACGGGCTAACGAGCTCGAAAAACTAAAACCAAGGGTCCTCCAGCCTAGGTAGCCTAAAGAACAAGGGTCAGCGGAACTGGTCTTTAAAAGAAAACCTGTGGATCCCAGAGAGGCGTAAAAACTGCGAGCGCTCGCGAAAAAACCCGAGAAAAAGACTGGGATCCTAGACCCGCGCATTAAGCGGCCGCTGCCCTAACTGGGCTTCCTAATCTCCTGTCTAGCTGAGGGTCACCGCACCCTCGCACAGTCAGGCGTAAAGGTCACTATGACCGTCACTCTTAATTATCAGTCATCAATGACTTGATCCCTCATCCTTTCTTAATCCTTTATGTGGTTGATTGTACAGATCTAGGTCTTTTTGATCAATGATTTTATTGATATAAATGATTCGTCATTGATTTCACTTATTCATCTACCCCATCATTTCTCAATCTCTTCAATGGTCGACTTTACAATTCTAGGTATTTTGTCACTACCCATCTTTGATGATATGTATAAATAGTAGAGTATACCTAAAAGATTAATTTATGAAGATGATCGGTCTTTGTGGTCACATCTTATTATTTCTAAAATCATAAGATCACCATCTATGCTTTGGATAGGGATCTAGCTAGTCTTTATGATTTTGTTTTATATGGTACCTAAACAAGAATCATGTCTCAATTGTACCAGTTCCAGTTGAGACATCAAAGGAGGGGTGTTTTCTGATCATTTGCCATAACAACCTATATATATAATAGATTGTATGAATAGTAGACTATAAATAATGATCAATTGATTGATGATTTCTTATTCGTAAAGATCTTGAGAAATCATTTGTTGACTTTGAGAGAAGAGTTCTAATATTTTAAAAGATGGATTCTCAGAAAATGTCAATACTATATAAATAAAGGGGTTATCGGGAAGCTATTACCTATCACTGTGAATCGCGTAGACATTGCTCGTGTAGGTAGCAAAGTAGATTAGTTCATGGGTCACTCTAGGATATTGTTATAATGCTACACATATACATTATGATTTCCTCAGCCAGGAATCTCTGGGTTTCACCATTTGTGCATATGTATATTATATAGGTTGTCCTGTAGACAAGAAACCCATAACAAATTTTAGTTTGTAACCTGGATGAAACCTCATCACATTGCGACTCAAGCAACTGTAAAAGCTATATGGATAGATTCTTAGGGGCATATGTTCTTATAGGAGCATCTACCCATGCCACCAAATTGTGATATTTGTACTGCATTTTTTTTGAAAATCCAACGATGAGGGGGAGACACGGCAAGGTGTTCGCCCCAGAAACTTTTATTAAAAGGAAGCGTTAAACAAGAAGGCAAGAAGTACAAGGACATGTAGAAGGAAAGACAGATGTGGGATCGAGAAGATCCCAACCTAGGCAAAGGACGCTAATTACACCAACATCCAATCACGAGCAAGATGCGCCGCGTGACCCAAAATATTCTCCTTGTAAAAACGTTGACCCCTAAAGATAGATGCGTTACGGCCCAGCCAGATCGCCCAAATGTAAGCAAAAAGGCTAAAAAAGTCACCGCGCGTCCTGTCCCTGTTGGATCGAACTGAGTCCCAAAAGCCTGCCAGATCCGAAGTGTTGATCCAAGAAATCCCCGCCTCCTCCCAAATGGCGTTAGTGACCGAGCAGGTGAAGAAGAGGTGAACTAAAGACTTTATGCCGTTGCCACATAGAACACAAACAACTGGAATCGAATCACGAAAGAGCCTCGCGCAACGCTCCCTAGTAAGGATCCTCCCTCTGCGGAAAAGCCAAAGGAATATGGCTACTCTCTCCGGCAGCTTCAAAAGCCAGAGGAAATTGCAGTCGCGGTAGACGAGGTCCAGATCAGTTTGTGGATGAATAGATATTGCCCTGAAGGCCTTCCTTGTGGAGAACACGCCATCCCGCCAAGCCCAGTGATCACGACCTGACGTGGGCTTGGGCGCATTCTTAAGAGAATCCAGAAGCGTAAGAAGCTCGTCGAAACGTTGATCAGAGAGGTTGCTCTGAAGTGACGGAAACCATCCATCTCCCGACCACGAGGATGCCACAGTGGCACTGCCATCGGACGCCAAGGCACGAAGGCGCAGATAGGAATCAACAAGGGGAGCACCACCAGCCCAAGCGTCAAGCAGAACTTGAATGAGCAGCCATCCCCAAGAACAGGAGCGGAGATGTGAGAAAAGCGCTGTCTCACCGAAATCACCCCGCGCCAGAAAGGGGTACGGGAGCGCCGAACACCAAGATCCCCCAGGAGGTCCACAGATGTCCAGGATCTCACGCAATAAAGAGGTGCAGAAGCTGTCCGTTCCCCCCCCCAAAGTCTGTTATCCCATTTAAGCAAGAGAGCAACATTGGCCCATTCAAGACGACGGATGCCAAGACCTCCCTCACATTTCCTCCTCGTCACCTCAGTCCACTCCACGAGATGCGTACCACGCGAGGAATGGCCTCTTCTTCCCCATAGGAACTTCCGCATCAAGCTCTCCATACGGTTCCGAACACCCACCGGCAGTAACCAATTTGATAGATAGTAAATGGGGATAGAGGAAAGAACCGCCTTGATGAGCAGAAGGCGTCCACCCCGCGAAAGCAAGGAAGCACTCCAGCCGGAGAGCCTCCTATCCATCTTCTCTAAAATGTTGCTCCAGTCACGCGCCCTAGCCCTCCCCGCTCCCAGGGGCAAGCCCAAATAGTTGATTGGGAGTGTAGAGGGGGTGGTGCGCAAAATCCTGCCACAGGCGGCAACCGACTCCAAATCCAGAGCAAAGGGAATCACCTTGGATTTGCTTTGATTTATGAGCAAACCCGAGAGCTCGCTGAAGATGTCCAAAGTCGCCGCCATCCCCCTGACCTCCTCTTGACCCCCCTCAATGAACACAATAGTGTCGTCTGCAAATTGGAGGGTCGGGATAACCCGATCGCCGCAGGAGAATCCCATGGACAAGCCATGGCCAATCACACGAGTCGCCATCCTGGGAAGCACATCGACCGCGAGAACAAAGAGGAGTGGTGCCAAGGGGCAGCCTTGTCGCACACCTCTTCTTGGCTGGAAGCGATCACCCACAATGCGACCATTTATCATTACGGAGAACGATACCGTAGATATGCATCGACGAACCCAAGAGATCCATAATGTGGGAAAACCACGTGTGCGCAGGACCGACCAAAGGAAAGCCCAATCAAGCGAGTCGTAGGCCTTCGCAAAATCTACTTTCCAGAGCACTCCATGGGTCCCTCTTTTCCTCCAAAACTCATCCATTTCAGAAGCCAAAGCAGTAACATCGGCAATTTGTCTACCACGAATGAACGTCGTCTGAGTAGGCGAAACCAAATCATCGAGTAACGGGGCGAGTCTACGTGCCAAAACCTTTGCCACGATCAGATATATGCCATTCGAAATTCCGATTGGACGGAAGTCCTCAATAAGACGAGGGGAGCAGATCTTTGGCACTAGGACAATGATAGCCCTGTTAATAAGGTCGAATCCCGCATTACCCCTGCAGAATTCCAGAATAACATCCCAGACCTCTTCCCCCACCAAATCCCAAAAGTCCTTGTAGAAGGCAATGGGGAAGCCATCCGGTCCCGGCGAGGCATCAACATTGAGATCCCAAACCGCACTCTTCACCTCCTCCAAGGTTACGTCCTTTATCAAAGCGTCATGTAGCACAAGGGAGAGAGGAGGAGTGTCCTCGATGACCAGAACCAACGCCTAGGGGTGCGAGAGGATGAGAAATCTTTAAAATAGGCCGATACCTCTCTCCCAAGAGCATCCTCCCCAACGATGTCCCTGTCACCAAAGTAGATGGAGCGAATATAGTTCGAGTACCTCCTGTTAGTGGCCACCCTATGAAAAAAAGCGGAATTCGCATCTCCTCCTCTTAGCCAGGAGATTCTCAACCTCTGACGCCATTCCACCACCCTCTTCCGGTCCTCAGCTTCCACCTTTGCCTGGGCCGCCGATCTGGAAGCCACTTCCTCGGGGGTGAGATCCCTTCCCCCCTCCAATACATCCAGAGATGCGACGATGTCCTCCGCTTCCTTCCTTGTAGCCGCACGAGCAGCCCACGAAGACTTTTTAAAAAAGGCCAAGCTTTTCCGCAGAAGCACCAATTTTCGAGCAAACCTCCCCACCGCCGAAACCCCCATCACAGTCCTTCCCCCAGATCTCAGCCACCAAATTCCTGAAACCGACCTCCTGTAGCCAACACCTTTCATGCCTGAAGAAGCCCACAGAGGTAGGCGACGTACCCGAGTCCCACACGATAGGTGTGTGGTCGGAGTACGCACGAGGATAAGAGTGAACAAGCGCAAGTGGAAACGCCGACATAAGGGCTTCAGAAGCAATAAATCTGTCAATGCAAGATCTAGACAAGGAGTTCCTCCAAGTGTAAGCTATATCCGTAGCACACAAATCCTCCATCGCAAGAGAGTCAATGAAATCAGAAAAGTCTGCCGATCCCGGATCCGCACCCCCTTTGACCGGGGACGATCTGAAGCACGCAAAGTTACATTAAAATCACCCCCTATCAGCCATGGTAAGCCCGCAAAAGGCTCGCTCGCCCGACGAAGCTCTTCCCAAAGGTCCCTTCTCTTCAAATGATAGGACGACCTGTAAGCGCAGGAGAAGACCATGGTAGAAAAATCCTCTCGTCTTGTGAGAGAAATGGTGATAGAATGACAGCCCTTCGATGCCGAGTTAAAAATGTCGCCGACCTCCAAGCAATGAGCACCCCTCCAGCAGAGCCCTCGGCATCTAAGGCACGAAATTCATCAAGACTCCCCCAACCAAAAGATCGCCATAGATCTTCATCCAACTGTCGAAGCTTGGTTTCCTGAAGAAGAACCACATCACATCCCCATTCTTTGAACCTAGTACCCAACAACTTCCTCTTGTCAGCGTCCCCCAAACCCCTTACATTCCAAGACAAGACCTTCATTTGGAAACAAAGTTGAAACCCCTTGGGTCTAACAACTCCTGCAGCCGCTGCCACTGCCTCATTGAAGGTGAGGCAAGTCTGTGTCTCCGTCGACCTCGACCGCGGCTTGGACCTCCTTCTGTAACGCTTAGAGGATCTCCTTGTTGATTCTTCATCCGAAGGAGCAACGTTCAAATCCCCCACAACAGCTTCGGAGGGAGAAACAGATGTGAAGGACCCCGCGTTATGCGAAGGAGACCCCTTCTGCTGTCCGTGGGGGGTAGTCCCGGTAGAATCGAAAGAGAGGGGGCCCGCATTCGGAGGCAAAAGCAATCTCCCATGCTCAGTAAAATTCGAGGCCGCCACGTCATGCTCAAACTTATCCAGCTCGACAACCCTACTAGCCGAACTGATGGAGGGTCCGTTCCCAGATCCGATGGAGCGTCCGCCCCAGAACTGCGCGACCCGAATAACCGGAGAGAAGCCCCGAGACGAGGATCGTGGGGACCTTTTCGAGAGATCGAAATCTCCCTCGATTCCCATGCACCTACCCGCTACGTCAGTCTGGAAACCGCCAAGAGATGTATCGAAACATCGATTCCACGTCGAAGGATGCGCTTCACGTACGAGAAAGCCCGAGGGACTTACGAAAACATCATAGCCAGGCGAGAACCCCAAAGCGGCGCCCTTCTTAGGTAAGTGTGCCTCGAGAAACGAAACGACGCCCTTGCCTTTTGCAACGTCCGGTTTGACGGGGACACAACGCTCCGCCGGAGGCGGCGGCAGAGAAACCACTGACAATTCCAGTCGACAATAGAAGCGTCCAAACTTTAGGTCCCCGAAGAACACCTGATCCCCCGCTCTGTCCAGGAATGACTTGTTGCACTCCAGGAGAATCCTAGTCGTGGAGGGATCAGACCCCGGAGATAACCCGTCGTCGGTGATAGCCAGAACCTCTCGCCATCTTCTTAGAGGACGCCTTAGACAATGAACATACCGAGAAAGGAATGGCACTCCACGAACGTTAGCGACACAAACCTCAACGTCCGTGCATGCCCCATCCGCAAAACGCAAGTCCCTCCAAGCAATGCCTCCACTCAAACCGCCATGTAAAAGCATGAGCCTCTGATCGTCCGACAACCCCCTTACACATCATCTCCTTTTGCCAAGAGGGATAATGTCTCCCGAGAAGCGAACCCCCAGGAGCTCCCTGAGGAGGTTGTTCACAACCTCGAGGGAAAGGCCATCATCCAAGTAGACTCCAACAACCGCCCTATGAGAAGCAGTGCCTCGTGTAGCCTGCACCCGCGACTTCATCGCAAGAGTACCTGGGTCTGCATATGGAACGAAAGACTCCTTCTGAACGTAGGACGACTCCGCCACCGTGTTAGAGTAGGTGGCGCCAGCCACGACCTGCGCAAAAGTGCGACCTCCACCTCCGGGTCCTGATATCTCCCCGCGAGTGTTCCTTGGAGGAACAACCGACCTTCCCAGGGAGAAACATCTCCCCTCAAACCTTGCAGAAGAATCGCAATGCACCTGTTTGTGACCCAGACTTCCGCATGCAAAACAACGTGGCCTAGCAACACAAACCGATGCCAAATGTCCCCTTACGCCACAACGCCAGCATAGTCTACCCGGTTTCTGATGGGAGACTTGAATCCACCTCCCCTCCTTTGCGAGTGCTTCCTCCCCTTCCGCGGCCACGAACTGAGGGCTATCTTTTCGAGCCCCCGTAGAACTTCCCTCCATCGAAGCGCAGTCGGCATCGTGCGAGAGAGGAGCATCCCCCCCACGAGAGAACCCCTGGGCTCCCCCTCTTCTCCGCCAACTCCAAACGTCGCCTTGTAGAGAACTCCGACGCGTCGCCAAGGCGTCGCCATCGCCATCGCCTCGCTGAGAACTCCGTCGGGTCGCCATCCCTCCTCCCTGCTATGTAACTATTTATACTGCATTATTCATAGGTACATATTGTTTTCTACCTTGGACCAAACATATGGAGGTTAATGGCACATGATCATCTCTTCGAGCATGTTCATAACAATCACTCTATGAAGGTCCATGTTAGCAGTTGGAATTCTTGGTCGGTGTGATCTAATGCTTGTTATGTTTAGAACAGGTCACAGTCTCAAGCTGTTGTCTACAACACATCTGTTAGGGGATATGACAGTATTTTGATATGAATTCTGTTTAGTTTATAAGCATTGACATCATCCTTATTAGGATTTCATCCAAAAATAACGCATCTTTAGCCACAAGTGCATCAAAGTATCTTATAATCGACTTTAGGACTCTCTTTATCATTGAAAATAGTAATTGAACATGTCCTTGATGTAAAGAAGATGCCGTTGATTAATAGGAGTCATTGCTTTCAATTATAAAGGTAAGTCATCCTGTTTTGAGGTTGAGTTTTTTTTTTATGAATTTTGGAGGCTCAGTTACTTATATTAGATTCTTTATTTATGAATTGCTTCATCCTTCTCAGGATTCCATAAGAAAATGCATGTGATTTCCCCCAAATGTCTATTTTTATGTGCTAAAAATTGTGGCTAATTAATAGCCTGTACGTAGGTTAATTTGCATGCTAAACCCAAATTTTTATCCTCAAAATTTAAGAAATCAAGAGTATATATAATGGTTGTAAAGTTTTGATGAATTCCATGTAAAGCTTCACATTCTCATCTAATTTCATAGGCAATTTAAGGAACTGAATCATGCATGGAAGGCAGCAAGAGGAGGGGGAAAGATTGTACATTTGATCCTCTAAGTTTGGATGGATTTTGTGGCTTTATCTAACATACAACAATAGATAAAATACCTGATGGATAGCAACATAAAAAAAACTGAATTAGAAACTTCAACATTGACTTTAATGAGAACAAAGAGAAGAGAGATATGTACCTTTGAATATCTCCACTTTGGAGATCCAAACTTACTTGCAACATCCTTTTCTTGATAGGAGCTTCAGTTCATTCGGATCCGGATGTTACATGTTCCTCTGGCTATTCCAGCTTGGGAGGATCCTCACCAAAGGTTAGAGGGGGCAGTTGCTGTGCTTGGAAGATGTTAATTGCGACAAATGCAGGTTAGCGGTGGAGGATATGTATCATCTATTTTTCTCTTGTCCTTTCTCAACGGATGTGTGGAACATGGCCAACGTCATGCATGTAACGAAATATCGTGATATCATCGATATATCGTCGACATATCGATATTGAGATGAAACCGGTATCGGTATCGATATGGCGATATATCCTCCGTTTCAGGCCATTCCTTCACAAAAGTGCATCGATATGAGCGATATTTAGACGATATATCATCGATATATCGTCGAAATATAATATTGACACGATATCGATATTGCCTACTATGGCGTTATGTGGCTTGAGCGGCTGGATTGCACCACCTTTTGGATAGGCATTAGAGTGGTATGCCTTTTTTGGGCATAAAGACATTGCTTACCCATTTGCATTGGTGTGGTCGATTTGGTGTGTTAGGAACAAGGTCATTTTTGGGGGCAAATATTTTATACCGAGAATGTAATCGAGCATCGTAGAGTGCATATCATGGCTTATGTGATTGGATGTAATACCTAATACCTAACCTTTATTAAATGTACTAAGCTTTCTCCCACTATAAGTAGGGTCGGCTACATAGATTCTTGCTCAAATCCATGTTGAAAGATTCGACTATTTTTTACGCTGGCCGTCGACTACCTAACGCAACCCCTGCAAGAGTGGGATTTGAACCCTGGTCTTTTGTGTGGTAGACACACTGTACTACCACTAGACCATTAAGTGGGTACAATACCTAACCTTTATTATATATAAAAAATTACACTGGTTGGGTCCCATCTTGGGATGCCTCTTTTCATTTCTCTAAAAAACATTCAACTTCCAACTTGGAATAACTGCATATAATCTAATTCAAATTGTTATAGTCATAACCATTGCATTTACACCATTATAGCTAACTGTATTAAGTCCATGAAAGCTGAATCAAACTGAGTCATGTGTTTAGATAGCCCCAAAGGTCAAATAACACCTTGTTTACAATCCAAAGCTTTTATTTATACAGAATGTGGATCCAAAGTCCCTTGAACCACATCTAATGGTCTCCATATCTAATGAGTTCATCATATATAATGACATGTTTATGGTCATATCTAATGACATCATCATATCTAATAGCTAGTTCTCGACTTGTTTGAGAGCAACTGTGGTGTAACATTCATATAATCATTCTTTCTGAAATTTATCAATTGGCTGAAATTGTATGATATTTAGTTCATATCATCACTACATAAAAGCTTTACTTCTTGCTTATGAAGCTTATATTGCACCGTTACAAAATAGTTGAATACTAAAAATTCTCAAGTTGTATTATAACATTCACTATATTAAAAGATGAAAAATAAGATTTTCTACCATACATAGAACTTGAATCATCATATTATTGCAAAAAAATACAAGATCTGAATACTACGCTTCATGTACCAATGCTAAAACTTATTTGATTTCCACTTAATTAAAACATATATAATCGTGTAATCTTAAGATATCTAGATGTTTAACATTAAATTTAGTGGTCAAAATATGTTTGAATACTAGAAATTATGCTTGAAAGAACACTCACCTTCAATTTGATGTTTACGCCTCTTAACAAGTGTATCTCGATCTGCCAACCAAAATGGATTCTTCTCCTGTGTTGTAGAGAGAAAATTAATGTATAGAATCTGCTAACCCATGTTTATGCATGCTCGTGTTGGTTTATTTGAAGATACAATCTCTTCTCTCTTTAAAAGGTAATATTTATTAAAAATATTTCGGCAGAGTTTCCTCTTGTAAAAGGGATATTTCTTAAGGGTGCGTTTGGTTGGGAGGTTACCCCCCACTTTGGGTGGGTTACCCCTCAAAACCCATATTCCCAACCCACTAATGGGGCCCACTCTCTTTCCAACCAAAAAATATATAATATACTATCATATCATCTAAAAATCATAAAATACTCAACTTCTACTCATTATTCCAAACTTCAATACAATCACATCACAACAACCACCCACTTTTTCAAATTTCAATACAATCATACCATAATAACTACCAACTTTTCAAATTCCAATACAATCACATCACACAAACCCTCCTAACCCTGAACCCACCAACCAAACACACAAACACAAAACCGGGTTATCCACCCCTGGATAACCCACGAACCAAACGCACCCTAAGAAAATTTTACCAGAGTTTCCCCTTAAGAGGTGATGTTTCTTTAAGAAAATTTCGACAGAGATTCCCCTTAAAAGATCATATTTCTTAAAGAAATTTTAGCATAGATTCCCTTTTTATGCATATAAAATTTGAAAAGATGTCTTAGATATACTAGCCTTTTTCTCGAAATTTCCTATGCCTTGCTTTCACTTTGATCCTTCCTCTACTTGTCGGTAGAGCTTCGCTACATTTATTCCAACTATTCTCACTTCTCTCAACCTCTCTATCAAAGTTTGGATGAAATTTGTTATGGAATGGATGGTTTGAGAATGAGGAGGTAGGGAGTTATTTATAGTCCTCCAAATGAGGAAAGTCACAATTTAACACCCATGGTTTTAGCCGGTGGTTCTGTGAATATCATGGTTTTTCCTAATGCCATGGTTTCTATGCCCATGGTTTTTGCTCATTTAAACCATGATTTTTCTATTGATACTTAGCATTAATTACGATTAGTTATACCAATCACGATTAACAATCTTTAATTATGTTTAGCTTGCATAATTCATGGTTAAGCTCCTTAATCATAATTAATTTTCTTAATCATGATTAACTTTTCTAATGACAATGATTAAGGATTGATTTTACGCTTAACAAGCATCTATTATCCTAAATTCAAAAATTCATAGAACAAAATCCGATTGATATGAATCACAATCCGTTGGAATCGTCTCTTCAAGATGGCTAAGATAATTTCTAAGTTGGGATCTAAAAAACTTCGATGTAGCACTCCAATAATAATGACAACGTAAATGAAAGTCACATTTCTCTTGGTAATCAGACGTTCCTAATTTTAATACCTCTTAAGTACGTGAATGTCACAATACTCCCCTACTTAGAATAAATTTCGTCCTTGAAATTTATGTAACTTAGTCTGTTTGGGAATAAGGATAGATATTGAGATCGCATTTCATCTTTTCTTTCCCAAGTGGCTTCTTCTATAGCATGGCTTTTTCCATGGGACTTTCATCATATTTTCTTTGTTTGTTGTTCTTGAACTTTGGCATCTAAAATTTGTATTAGAACTTGATAGGAAAGATCCTCCTTCAATTGTACTTCTTATGGTTTGATAACTTGGGATGGAATATGGGATGTACTTTCAAAGGGTAGAAACATGAAATACATCATGTATCTTTGCCAATTCAAGATGTCCGGGCATAATTAATGCTGACGATACTATATTCTTCATAGAAGGGGGCCTCGAGGAGGCTAAGGGAATGGCTGCGACGCTGGAGCTTTTCAGTGAGATGTCCGGGCTAATGCAGAATAACAACAAATCCAAGATGGTCCCGTTCTGTATGACCGAGGAGTTGGCAGGTCTCTGCGGTTCGGCGCTGGCCACCGAGAGTTCTGGTTTCCCCATTCACTACCTGGGCTTGCCGTTGAACTCTGGGAGATCGAAGACGGCAGACTGGCTGCCGCTGGTCGAGAAGGTGGAGGGGCAACTCGCGGGATGGAAGGCGACGATCCTCTCCAAGGGGGGTCGCCTGGTGCTCTTGAGGGCGGTGCTGTCCGCCATGCCGGTGTACTACTCCTCCACGAGGCTCATGCCTGCGGGCATTTGGAGGGTCTGATGAGGCGGTTCTTGTGGGACAGGAACGGGCAGGGCCCTGGGATGCACCTGGTTAGCTGGGACGACATTACTTTGTGGAAGTGCGAGGGCGGGCTTGGGATCTATCGGTTGGGCGAGCTGAACGAGGCGCTGTTGCTGAAGTGGGTGGCCAGAATATGGGGAAGTCGGGAGGACCTTTGCTGCAGTCTCCTCCGACGGATCTACGGGGTTGGGGTAGCGGCGCCCGGGGGGGTTGCGGCGGTTGGTGCGCATGGGCGGAGATCCTCTTCCTTCCGGAGGGCCATCCAGTCGCTCTCTATCAACTTCCGGACGCTGTTCTGGCCTATGCTAGGGGATGGGCTTCGCTTCACCTTCTGGAGAGACGACTGGACGGACGGGGGAGCGCTATCCTTACGTTTCCCTCGTCTCTTTGATTTGGCGGCAGACCATGATGTTAGGGTTGCTTCTTGCTGGGTGGATGGGAACTGGATGCCGTCTTTCTGTTCGAACTTCTCCGACCAACGCCTTGAGGAGTTCCTGCAGTTGCTCGACGCGCTTCGGAGGCTTCAGGGCCCTCCTTGGGTCGTGACCATTGGATTTGGCGTGGCGGTTCCTTCTCCATGAGGAGGGCTAACTCGGCGATCTGCATGCCCCTTCTCTCTCTATCGGTGGAGCTGATAAGAGATTGCGCTTTCTTCTGGGGGCTGGGTCTTCCGGCGAAGATTGCTTTCTTCTTTTGGTTGTTCAGGAGGAAGAGGCTGATGACGTGAGACCGTTGTGTTATATTACTCGGGGCGGTCTCTAACAGGTGCCTGCTGTGCGATGGGGGGATCGAGACTCCGGAGCATCTCTTCTTTTCTTGCCCGTCTGTGTTACCAGTTTGGACAGACCCGGGCCTGGGATGGGTTGGTAGGGCAGGTGTTGAGGATTTTTGCAGGGAATTGACTGCGACTAGGCATCGGTCGAAGATGGAGCTGCTGCAGCCTCTGGCGATGATTTGGTCTATCTGGATGGCTATGAATGAAATGTTATTTTCTAGTCATACATTTTACAAGGAAAACGTGCATCGGGTGTGTTGCGCTCGTGGCTTGCCTAGAGCGCCTCTTTCTGTACTTTTCTTTTTCGCTCATAGTTTTTAATATACGTATGGGGTGAACACCTAAGAGTGTCTCCCCCTTTTTTGGCTTCAAAAAAAAAAATCTTTGCCAATTCAGATGGCAACCGAAGGCGATATGTCATGTTGCATGTTCTCTCTCTAATCTCACATGGATCAATGTATCTTGGACCCAACTTCTCACATTTACCGAATTTGATCAAACCCTTTCATGGAGATACTCGCAGGAATACCTGCTCCCCTACTTGAAATTCAAGATCTCTCCTTCTATTATCTGCATAACTTTTCTGTCTATCTTGTGCTATCTTCTAATGCTTTCTTATTTTTTAAAATAAAGTTAATTGACATGCAGATGGTTAGATTAACTCGACATTAACCTAAAGTATTGACTCAAATAAAATCAAATTGATGGTAGGGGTTGTGGTGTAAGACGGAACACTCAAATAAAATCAAAATTGACGGCAGGGTTGTGGCGTAAGACAGAGCATGTATGCAGGGTCGTTCGATGATTACGAATAATTGAGTGTCAAGAATGTAATTTACAATTTTTTTGTGGTATAAAAATCTATAAGATTTATTTACACGATATAGTTGACTGCAAGCACAACCTTTAGGTATCCTGATTTTTTTCTTAATGCGTTCTCTTCCTGTAAAATAACTAATTCAAATGTCTGCTTTCAGATGAATGGTGCTCTTGGAAAAATTGGGTCCACGGCACAAGAGCTGGCTCATTACCACTCTGGAGATGGTATTATGTTTTTTGCACGTGTTCCTTGTCATAGTGGCAGTGGACGCCCCTTGACTTCATCATCTTTTGTGTGCTTGAGAACTACTTATCCTGAGTTTTTCTTGCTAACATATCCTTTTTTGGCAGATAATGGGATCTATCTAATTTATTCTGATTTCAGTTCCTACCTTTTTGGTGATTCATCATGCACAAAAGAGCTTAACCAGTGGTTTGCAAAACAGTTTGACACGGTAAAGATTATCACACTCCTTTTCCTTCTTAACACACCTCCAGCCATGCTGATGCAACCATTCAGATCGTCTTGTTATTTCCTTTCGAATGAATTTATGGAAAGAAGCTCCGAGGGGATATGATAACATAAAGTGCAGCTTTGGGAATGTTGTAATCTGTGTGGTGTCTGACATTGGATGTATGGCTGTCAAAGGGTTAGTGCAAATTAGAATGTCCAGGTTGCCAGATAATATTTATTCTCTTAGCCATTTTTTATGGTTTGTGTCTGCATTATGAAACTACTTCCAAGCCTCCAAGACTATTTCATGCATAATTATTTTTGCAAAAACTATCTTTTCTCATTTGCCTTGTGCATTGCTCAATCCATACTAGTTCTAATATAGTGATTAAAATTGAAAATCTCAGCATTAGTTTGGAACGATTTTTTTACCCTTCTCAAGCATATTTGTCCATATTTATATTTCTCTCTCCTGATTACTTAGTTATGATCAGGCTGCCAACTTTTGTTGTCAACTGTCTTTTTCAATATTAGGTGAACACGTGTTACAAGCAGTGATGGAACATAGTTGTTAAATCGTTTTGCAACTCTCCATGCATTCTTTTCATATGTACAAGCACACATATTTTCAGCTTTTCATATTATGCTGAAAATTGGCTAGAGGCCCCTTTATTTATGTTCTTAGACAGTAAATCATGCATGCTAAGGAGTTGCTTTTTTGATTGACTGACATGCCTTGAGTTGCCTAGTCTGGCCATATTTTCAAGAGGTATCTACGTAGGTGCCTCAGTTTTTTGATCACACATATGCCTCATAAATTCTTATAAATTTTATGTATGCCATCTCAATATTTTGTTATTTTATGCGCTATGTATCTCTATCATTTCCTCGCTAGCATTGTTCCTCGCTAACATTGTTATGTTTAATTTTTTAAAATAAAAAATGGAAACTTTATGTAAAAACTTCCCGTTACAAATATATTTTTATTGTTTATGTAATTTTTTCTTCTTGACTCTTGTCTAAATTTTCCATTAATTGTATATGAGGATCCTAGGGTCGCATGGTAAACAAGTCATTCTTTTTCTCTCACTTGGTATGGGACAAGTATCCTGGACCAGTGTCTTCCACCTCCTTAATGTCATCTTTTTTCCCTCCTCACCTAAAGAAAGAGGACCCATGGAAGGGTTTCTCACCTCAAGTGCTCTTTAGGTCTCTGATACTATCAAGTCCCTGCTGCTTGAGTCTCCCCGCTTGCCCACTCATGGTTGTCTACAACCACTTGACCCCACCAACTTCGTTGTTCCACTACCTGGACCTGAAGCTAGGCCTGGCATGTTTTAAGCCTTCAACTGCATGGGACCTCACCCTTTAGGCAACATTGTTAGCAGACTTGAAAATCACTTCAACATCGTTGACAACACCTAGTCATCGCCAAGATTGTCGACAACCTTCCCTGGGTCATCATACTATGCTCTTCCCACCAGTCTTGTGTTATTGCAACCAATACACTTAGCTTCTCTTTACGTACGACCTCATATGCAATGCTCCTCTTGCACGGCCTTTGCTTGCGTAACCTCATACACACGCCTCTTCTCGGATTCGCAATCACCATTTGAACACCATCTTTGTCCACCTTTTTTCAAAGGTTGCAGAAGTCGACAGTCGGTACTCGGTCAGCAGACTCACTATGGTAGGGGAATTGGAGACGTCTTCTATTCAGTGATGGCTTGATGGATTTCACGTGGACCTCAATGCTCAAGGTGGTGGGACTCCTGCAGGGATCCCGCAACTTGAACTTTGTTCACGAGTTTAAATATAGTTTGGCTGTTCTGAGGTCTACAACAGCAAGTTTTTTTTGTTGTCAACTTGTATTTTTACGTTATTTTGGTCATTATGCAAAGGTCTTTTTAATATTGTCCAAATTTCATCTTTATCCTTATTTGTTTTGTAGAAATATATAATGGTGGTTCTGATATTATTGTAAATAGTTTTTCTGATCTCACGACCATTTTTATAGATATTAATTTTGGTTTAGTGCCACTCATTTATATATTCAATATATATAGGGCCCATTTCGCCTGGTTGCTGAGGAGGGTAAATCCAAATGTTCCTGGATGAATTTGGATGACATCGCTAACTGCTTTGCACGAGGTACTTGAACTGACACCCTCTGTTAGATGTTCATTTTTTTCCCACGTGGTAGATATTCTTATGGGCTGTCTTTGCATTGCTGTCACCAGCTCATCATTAATATTCTTTTTCTATATAAAACACTTTGCTCAAGATTTCTTCACAGTGTATCATTTATCCTTAAATATTTAGGTTATGTGAAGCGTAAAATTGACTATTTTCTTAAATTCAGGCGATCCCGAGAAACCTCATCATCACTATCGAATTACAGAGTTGCAACGTCTTCGTTCCATGTAAGTGCAACATTATGTCCCTTAGCCATAAATTGGTGTTACAATATTATTATCTAAATTGAAGTGTTAATGCGGAAAGATGACTATCACCATAGGAAATGGCCTTGGACCTGCTTTTTCTTTAAAGGCCCTGGCCTAATGATTCCATTTATACAAGCAGTCACGTTGATAACTTTTGACCTGTCTCGAATGAATCACAAATTTCAAGAAATTATGTAACGTGTAGCAATATTCTAATGGCAAATCACATCCTTTGAAAAGTTTCCAGAATTTTGACTCATGTAGATGCATGCTGATATCACTGTTCTAAAAGACTCGTGGGATCTCTTTAAGACAAAAAGGGTTATGGAAAGCTGCCAAGCTGGGATATATAGCTCTATTTAAGATTCAAGCATCTGCCTGTGAATTAGAAATTTGGCTGGACAATTGGGCACTACATTGGTTATTTCTTAGGACTTTCCTGAATGTTTAGTTTGCACCTACACCATAGCAATGGTCGTCATCTGCACGATTGTACCTAGTATGTTATTTCCAAATTTATACTAGTACTTTTTGGTTGTCATGGAAATGATGGGTGATATATCAGATAGTTTCAACCCCTGGGTAATGACCTAGATGTTACTTCGGGGAAGTCTTGGTAAAGAAATCTCTAAATGGGTCTAATACTCAGTTAAAGAATTGAATTAAGTCTATCATGTATCTAATCTCGAATGTCATATGTTGACTTTCATCCAGAAAAAAAGAGATGCTAGAATGTGTCATTGTAGCGTGAATGAAGAAGTGTTTCCATGGAATGGAATACTCAATATATTGAATAGTGTGCCCTAAAACCCTTTATGTAGAGGTATTAAGGTTAGAGTTAACATCCCGTCAAATGCAAAATGCATAAGTACCTCCAAAGGGGTTGGTACTCAAACCCTCTAACTACTCCTGCAGCTGCATCTTGAACTCGTCGAGCTTAGCTTGTGCCATCTAGTACGGAGGAATGGATATCGGCTATGTATCAACTATCAAAGTGATCTCGAACTCGATGTCCCTCTTTGGTTCTAGTCCAAACAACTCATATGGTAGCACATCAGGGAAGTCGCACAGAACCCTTACATCCTTGATCATACGATCTTGGATGTTTGACTCAACAATGTAGGCAAGGAAGCCTACACGTTTACTGAGAGACGTGTCCTCAACACAGAAATACACTAGCCTGCACCGTCTGTAGTTCGTCGAACTGAAAAGCTGGCCTTCCTAGAAGACGGAAGACCACCATCTTCTCAAAGAAATCTATGCACACATGGTACTTCTCGAGCTAGTCCATGCATAAAATGATTTCGGAATCTTCTTTGTTGATCATCAAAAGAAATGTGGGCATCTGGGCATACACCACTACACTCCTTAAGCTGAAGTATAGATGTTTAATATGCGCAACTTGTCACATCACTAAAAAACTTTATGAAGTGTCTTAGAAAACATACTTGTTGTTTGATACACAATGTTAATATTATAAGTTCGAAGTCATCTTTTCTTGATGAGGTCTCTAGTGAAGTGGCGATCAACCTATACTTGTTTAGTCCAGTATTGGAAGATCGTGTTATTGCATCAAAGCTTCATCGCTTGCTATTGTGAAATATGCAGATTAATGAACAATATATGTTTTTTTAGTAGAAAGAGGGTGTAGCCTAAAGAATGGAGCTCAACGCAAATTTATTCCATTAGCACGCAATTACAAAAACCAACAATATATGTACCCTTTGCATATCTATAGCTACTTGAGCCATTGTATGGGTATCCTCTTTGCACTTGAGCGAAATATGATCGCTTGTTTATTGCTCCTCCAAGTGACCGGTTTGCCTCTTAGATATGTGCAAAATTCAGCGGCGAACTTCTTATCTGCAAGGCGCCTTGTATAATTCGCATCATAATTATCCAATAACATAATCGATCTTTGGTCAATCTAGGAGAATCAAAGGGGCAATGTGAGAGAGCATGGGGAGAGTCAGAGTGGAGAGAAGGAAAAGCCTATTGAGTAGAAGAGGAGTGTGGGTTTCTCGATGAGGGAGAACAGGGAGGGAAAGGAGAGGAGTAGGAGGCACTTGAATCTTGCGCAAAGGAAATCTAAGGCTTCATGTGGCCCTAAGATGGGGGCATTGGGGTTGGAATCTGGGATACCATTGTTGGTGGTGGGTCTGGGAAGGCTTTTGTCAACGGCGGTGGGTCTCTAAGGCCTCTGCTAGTGGCGGTGGGACATGAGGTGCTGACGACGAGACCCAAAGGACTATTATTGAGTTTCAAAGGTATACTTAAAGCTCCAGGTGGAACGTGTCTTCTATGCATGGCTCCGTGGAGTCTGTTCGCGATCCCGAGGCTGGGTAGTAATCTCCTGGGTCTTTTAAGAGGCACAATGGTCGAGGGAAGAGGAGGAGTTGGTGCTTCCGATGTGATGGGGAAGGCCATGTGTAAGTGGGAGTTACTTTGCTTCGGGTGTGGGGCAACGAGGCACTGGTGGATGAAGATGTGATAGGAGGTTGTGACCATAGACATTGTTGTGATTTGTGTTGGCAACAAGGTGGCGAGGGAGGAGGTGCTTGTTCAACCTTATTCTACGCTATCCGGAGAAGTGATGAAGACACGATTTTCGGTGCGCTAAGTTTTTTTAGTTCGTTGTGTGCACACACGAAAATCGAGATATTCAGATAAAATTTATACAACTACAAGCTAGCAGATATTAAAATATGTATATTGTAAGTAGAGGATCAATCCACATGGAGTCGAACATTTAACGCGAATTTTTATTCTAATTTACAAAGGTATTTTTGACTTTTTTGACTCAACTCGAATCCTATTTTTATTTTTATTTTTTTGGGACCCTTAAATTGTATTGCAATTCGATAGGTTCTAGACATCTTAAGGATCGAACGGGCCTTTTTTTGGGAATTTTTGGATTTTTCAGCTATTTTTGATGAATTTTTGAATTGTCAGAGGCATAAGTGTAAGTTTCCAAGAAACCTAAACACTTGAATGCAAATAAACAGAAAGCTAAAAGCGTGATTGCAATTAAGAAAAAAAGTCTAGACATAAGTTAATTTTGCCAAAAAAATAAAAAAATTAAAAACTTAATGGTTAAATTGCTTGAAAAAAATAACACAACAACAACAACAACAAAGCCTTTTCCCACAATTAAGTAGGGTCGGCTACATGGATTCTTCGCCTCCATTCAGATCTATCTTGGGTCAATCTCGGACTTATATCCGAAAAACTAAGGTCCCTTCGTATAGTCTCTTTCTAACACTTCTTGGGCCGTCCTCGCCCTCTCTTAGCCGGCTCAACATCCCAGCACTCGCATCTCCTAACCGGTGCATCAATTGACCTTCTTTGCAAATGACCAAACCATCTTAAGTGGTTTTCTCGCATCTTATTCTCGATCGGAGCTACACCAACTTTTTTTCTGATTGCATCATTCTGAATCCGATCTTTACGTGTATGTCCACACATCCATCTTAACATTTTTGTAGAGGCTTATATATGTTGCGATGTACTGTTTCGTATTTTCTATTTATATATTGTACGTCTCTGTAATTTACCCAAGGGTTTTCTCTCTATATAAGAGACCCGAGGGCTCTATGGAATAACACATCAGAGTATCGATTACTCTAACATGGTATCAGAGCCAAAACCCTAACCCTAGGGTTGTCTCCACCCGCCGCCCCCCCCCCCCCCCAGCCCGTCGCCGGCCTCTTCCAGCCGCTCCAGCCGGCCCCTCCAGCCTTCCAGCGGGGCCCCTAGCCCTCCCGCCGGTTCCCCCTTGCCGTCCCCCACCCCCAGCCACTGCCGGGACCCCAGCCCCGCCGCCGGGACCCCCAGCCGCCGTCTCTCTCTTCGTTTGAGGCTTCCACAGCCTCTACTCGCCACCGGGGCGCCTCTCCTTCGGTCGGTCTCGGATAGATGTTGGGTTCAAGTGCATAACGTCTACATATGCACTTGAATCCTCAAAGGTCTTGGTAGACAACACTTTCTTGGTCTATCATCTCTAGTTGTTCTTCTCCGGCAGTATGTCAGAACAAAAGGTCGATATGCCCGCCATAGGTGCCTTTAAAGGTTCGGCACCGATCGTCAAAATGGACGGGACGAACTACGAACTGTGGGCTATGCAGTTCCTCAGTCTTATGAAGTCATGTTGTAAGAAGCGTATTCTTACCGAGGATGAACCGCCGGAGAAGACAGGAATATATGCCTCGTGGGAGGCTGATGACGCGTATGCCAAAGTTTGGCTGTCAGGAACGCTCACGACGGAGATAGCGAATGATGTCCTCCATCAGCCCACCGCCAAGGCGATGTGGGATATTTTGGCCACGACGTACTCTCAGGTACGCAACGAGACAAAGATGCTACAGTTGCAGCATGATATCTTTACCACGAAGCAAAATGGGAGGCCTCTTCATTCCCTGTACACGTCTCTTCGTGGAATGTTCGAGAAGCTCTATAGCACCATCCCGCTCACAGCCACGCCGGAACAATAGAAGACGTTCCGCAACGCCACGATGGTTGGCGTATTACTTACTGCCCTTGACCCAGAGTACGAGGCAGCACGCTCTCAGATCCTTGCAGATGCCACCATCCCACCGATGGAAGAAGTATACAGGAGGCTCAGTCGTGTACCTGTTCCATCGAATACAGCGACTGCACCTCCCTCGGCAATGGCAGTTTCCAGAGGACGAGGTGGTTCGTCCTCATTTCGTGGCAGAGGAAGTGGTGGACGTGGCCGCGGAGGTCGCATACCCTCTACGTGCTCATTCTGTCGTCGTACTGGTCATTCGGAGGATACATGCCATTCCAAGCATGGCTTCCCTCCTTCTGCACGTGTCGCTGATCATGTTCAGGGTCCACCGGCATCTACTCCAGATCACAGGTTCGAGGAGCTAGTGGCACGGCTTCGTGATATCATGCCACAGTCATCGTCAGAGGGTGTTGAAGCTTCTGATGTTGCGGCCTCGGCGTCAGCTAGTACATCTGCTTCAGCCAGTGCCTCAGGTAGTCCTTCAGTCTCATATCATAATCATGATCTCACAGGATGGATTGTCGATTTTGGAGCCACCCATCATCTCTGCCGTGAGAAAGATATTCTGCAGTGCTACAGAGCTCTTCAGCCTGGTCGCTCTGTACTCATTGCTGATGGCACTCATTCCCCTATCATCGGTCAGGGGGAGACGGTTTTGCTGCCCTCTATGCACTTACAGAATGTTCTACATACACCAGAATTCTCTATGAATCTCTTATCCATTAGTCAGATTACACGTGATTTGCACTGTCGTGCTATTTTTGACCCATCGTCTGTTAGTTTTCAGGACATACTAACGGGCAGGGTGATTGGCTGTGGCTCTGAGCACAATGGCCTCTATCGTCTCGTCCGAAACTCTTACGCTGGCGTCTCACTCCATTCCCAGGGCTCCGTATCTCCGTATACCTGGCATCTTCGGTTTGGTCACCTGCCGCTACAGAAAATGCGTCACCTCCTGCCTCAGATATCTCCGAGTTCGTCTTTTCGTTGTGAAGCATGTCAGTTAGGGAAGCACCATCGGTCTAGCTTCCCCAGTCGTCAGAGTCGGAGCAGTCGCTCCCCATTTGAGTTATTTCACATAGATATTTGGGGTCCAAGTCGTGTCCCAGATCATCAGGGGCACAGGTTCTATTTAGTTGTGGTTGATGATTTTTCTAGAGTGTCCTGGACTTCCCTTCTTAAAAATAAATCCGAAGCA